>JAPDSC010159715.1:0-14076 GCA_026290005.1 Latrodectus geometricus
TATACGTCTCTATGTGTGTGAACAGAACATTAGTATAAGAAAGACAAATGTGGTCGTAATCTAAGCGGCAAGAAATAATATCAATCGAGCTTGAAGTCCGATCTTTTGTTTCAAACCATGATCATTAATTCAGATAACAGCATTATGATCGGGACTACAAAAGTAACTATGAAGAATTTCAGAATGTGAATCCAAGAATTTCAAAAAGTAGGACGAAATAAATATATTCAGGGAACGTTAAATTAATAAGAGATAATTGACAAACTACATATATTTTTATTAATAATAGGGAACAGTTTCCTGAACATGTGTTTGTAAAATTCAGGATATAAGAAATGAATACGGTGAATGTAAACATTATGGTGTTAGACTTACATAAATTTAACGCATTCTGTATAGGACAACTCCGTCCGTCTACTCCAATTTATCGTGTAAAGTTCCTGTTTCGGAAATCTTTTACGATCTTCTGGTTCTGTTGAGCTACTACTTATAGTTGCAACTCAACTTTACATATAATTGGTTAAGAAAGGAGGAGTTGAGAATTGAGCGCAATTTTAAAAATATAAACTAACAATTTTAAAATTTTACAATTACGAATTGATTTTTCTCGCACTAAGCCTAAACTGGATCCCTTTAGGAAATATTAGATCATATTTGTATGGCTATAAAAATGCTTTTATAAAGTTAAAACCAGTAATTCGCTTAACACATAATCTTAATTGAATATTTACAATTTTTTCATTACATCTAGGCTGATTACTGAAAAAGTGATTGTGATACCAACACCATCATAGGGCTTAAATAGAAACGAAATGTTAATTAGAAAAATTAAAATATTTTTCAGAAAACTATAAAGGAAATCTTACTATTTTCACATTCTCATTTTGTAATTTCCTTAAATGTAGCTTAAATGCATTGGGAAAAATTTTTTTAATCTCATTTACAAAGTTCTTAAGTGACGCCCTCTTCTCTGATAAAACTATAAATAGTGTAAAAATAAAAAAAAGGAAATTTTTTTATTTATATAATTCTGGATTCAATCAATAAGAGATATTTATTGCTTAATACAGTGCCTTTCTATTTAGGGCGTGGTTTAAGAGTGTGAACTTTGGGAATTTTTTAAACTAATATGGTACTGATTTAGGAGCTAATTAATGAAAGTTAGACGAGTAAACATTACCTATCGATAGCATAGCTCTCTGAAATCTATGAAAAATATTCAAACAAAATCAAAAAGTACTCAATATTAATAAAAGCAAAAGTATATAATTGTAAAAACTAATAAAGACAGAGTATATAAATTTATCTATTTTTTAATAATTTTGTCGTTTAAATAAAGACATTTTTTTATTTCTTTTAGATTTTAAAATATATTTATATTTTTAAAAGAAATAATTATTTATTCTTACAAAAATATTTGTTTAATTTTTTTTTAATTTCTTCTAACCATTTAGAAATTATACAGCAAAATAGTTAAACGAAGTAGGTTTTTAATGACAGGATAGAGAGACACGAAATTTTCCTTTCGTTTTAACTGATATATGTATTTTTTTCACTGTGCCGCACAAATCTGTCTAAGCAATTTGAATTGAAGCAAGTCATCGTAAAAATTGAGAATTACAGGAAATTATTTTACATAAGTGAGAAACTTCATAAGGAAATTAATGAACATAAGTGAGAATTCAAAAAAGTTATAGGTTTGCTGAATAATCTTTTTCTTTAGAATTGTATAGTCTTTTTTCTTAGGGTAATTTAAAAAAAGAATCCTTGAAAATAATTTTTGAGTAAATATATTTTGAAGAAATAAAATTAATGTCAAAGTTCAATAAAAACTATTGTACGTAATTCAGTGTCGAAACAATGTCCATATTACATGCTTCATTGGAAGCAATTCTGATTGATACTTATTTTGATGAATTTTATAATTTATTATATTAATAATAAACCTCTTGCACTTATGACATATATATTTTATTTCACATTTTAAGTATCAGGCATGTCAATAAAACTATCACACAAGTGATGGCGGTAATTAAATCGAAGACAATACTATTTAAAAAGTAACAATCAACACTATTTCATATTAACCTACCCAAACAAATATTTGTATGATCATTAGGCAGGAATTAGTAAATACTTACTACAATAATATTAATCATAAGACATGAATTCATATATATATATATATAATGATATAAAATACTAGATATATTTAATATTGGTAGATAGATATTTCTATAATATTTACATTTCAATTCTATGTTTTCGAAGAGAAAGATCTTCTTATGCAAATTTAAAATTAATTTGTGAAATGTACAACCAATCTAGTATTAAAATATTATATTGAACATATTAGAATAGGCTTTGAAACATATTACATGAATTAAAGTTTTTAAAGCACAGTATCCGTACTTATATATTACGGTTTACGTACTTATATACTCCGATTACGGTTCAACAATTCGTACGTTCAAGTTCCAACTCAGAAATAATAATTATTGTGGTTTGAAATCCACTTGAAACTTCATTTCCCGATCTAATAACTCTCGTGTGCCAAATAAAAAAATAATAAATAAATAAATAAAAAACTAAATGCCATTGACTAACAAACGAACCAAATCAAAATATTTTTCATGAATTTTCCAGATATGCTATAAAGTTTGCAATTGTTATATATTTAATTCTACATTTACTATTGTTATGAAATATTGGAAACATATTTGAAAAAACTTAAGTTTTCCAGGCCAACGAAAAAAACTGTCTATTATTTGAGATAAATTTCATAAATTGTTTTTAAAAATATTTCAACAAATTTTGCCTTTGCTGCAAAAGGTAACTTATATAAGGTGTTCGCATACCCGTAAGATAGCGAGTTCAGTGCCTAATACCATCGAAATCGGTGTTGCCGCCGCCCAACCTGTCTAGTGGTTAGCGTACCTGTCTATAGATGGGTGGGACCTATTTTGAATCCTAGCTCGGGCATGGATGTACTTTCTCTCTCTCTCTTTCTTGTCTTTGACCTTTCTTTGTGTATGTGTGTGAGAATGGTTGCCTACCCTATAAACTGGTACCCATGGTATGTGTGTAATGAGGAAGTCGGACTCCATTCCAAATACGGTTCAGTTGGAAAAGTGGAGCAGCGCACCCCATATTGCCAGCCTGGCTGGTACACGACAACAACAACAGCGGTTTTGCTGAGAGAGGCCCCTTTTGTATGTTTAATACTACTAATTATCATTCATTTATTTGGTGTGGATATTTACAGAGGAGGAGCCAAGTGTGATCTCATTACTTGACAGCAGTGCAAAATTAGGAGACAACTATTCGAGTTAATTGGATTGTGCTGGCACAAATAAACTTTTGAAAATATGTCACAGTAAAATTAAGATAACTCATAATTTTTTAAATAGCTCAAGGTTAGGATTCAGCACGGCTCAGTAGTATCTTCGCTTTTCACAGTGAAATATTCCTGGATTCGATTCTAGCCTTTAAGGAGCATCGAAATGGATGTTCTCTTTGGTATGCCCGTCTGTTGAGATAGTTGCAAGGGAGTTTTCATCCTATAAGCCACTATGAAAAGTTCTCCTGGAAGACGATTATGTGGTGGACATTAAAATCTTTTACTACGGGCTTAGACTGTAATTCATAACGCGGTGTCAAAAGTCCATCAAGGTATTAAAGTTCACCGTTTCAATAATATGACGTCCCTTCAGAACAAAAATTTCTCGTTTTAACCTTAGCAACTATTGAATATATGGAAATAGTTGTTACTTTCTGCATGCACGCCTGTCAGTGTGAGTGCTTGAGAGTCTTCTGGATTTCCTCTTTTGTGATATTAAGCATATCTTACAACAAGATCTTAATAGCTATAGAAGATTGAAAACATTACTTTTTCACTATGTGATATGAAAGCACATTTGATCTATTTTTGTTTAGATTTAATATATTTTTGCATAGAACATTAACTACTTAATGAAATAAAATGAACTAAAACATAAAACTTACAAATTTTCAATTCTTTACTTTCCATTAATTTTTACATCTTTTTCATTAGAATTAAATATCATATATCCTTCATTTATTTTGCTCATTTTAAAAGAATAACAAAAAATACTAGAAAATTAAGTAAAGTAGATATTAGTTCACTAATATAAGTTGCAAATTGTAATTTCCCATTAAAAACAATATTAAAATTAGTGTAAAAATGTTTTATTAACTTAAAAAACTAAATCTTTTCTTGTTAAATAATTGTTAAAATCATTAAATGTAAAATGTCTCAAAATTTTTTTATTTAATTTTGATGTGGTATAAATTAAAAGCTACCTTTTAAACTTTAATTAAATTAATTTATTCTTATTTCAGTCTTTATTGTAATTTATTTTTAACTTTTTTTAATTCAAATGTATAAACTAAAGCAAATCTTTCAAAATAATTTAAAATAAAACTTGATCTCATTTAAATGTCATCACTTTTTTATTTTTGTTAAACGTAAAAATTTAATAGGAAACATATATTTGATGTTAAACATCTTTTTATGCTTTTTTAATTTCTATATTCTCACTTTTCATGTCAATAAAAGATAGAAGATCAACACAGAATGTTTTTATTTTAACATGTTTAAAATGTTAATACTTTTAAATATTTCGATAAAAAAAAAAGTAAAACATAAACAAACCTATTAAATTTAAAATTAAATCCTTACTTGGCATGGCATAGTGGAGTTTATGACGGCTGAAGGAATTTAATATCCCCCCTCGTTAATTGCGGTCCTCGCAAAGATAGAGGGCAGTATTTACCTATCACAAGGAGAAAACCCTGAAAACTCTCAAGCACCCACGTCAATAAATGTATGTGCAGCAGGCAGAAGAATAACATCGCTCTTTGTTTGAAAATAGCTTGTATCAAATCCGGGACAGCATGCTTCGAAAAGCACTTTCCAGATAAAGATATTTTTTATATTAAATTAAGATAAGCTCAGATTTACTGTACGGTCGCTCTTGGAGCGATTTTCTAAAGTTGGCGATAAATAACATTTTCTTGCAACCAAATCAATTCTGACCAATCACAGATGAGGGATTCCGACCAATGAAAAATGGGGATTTTGATTAAATGGGAACCGACTAATGAAAAATGGAATATTCTGTTAATTTTCAGACCTCGCTTGATTAGATTGGCGAAATTGGCAAGAGTTTTGGCGATTTTTTCGAAAACGTTGCCAAGAGCGACCGTACAGTAAATTTTTACCTTAAGATATATTAATATTTTAAGCAAGCAATGACATTGATAAATATAATTTTAGACAATATGGACTGGGGCTAAGGACGATAGATTTCACAAATCATTGGGTGTAGGAAACGCTTACCTAGATTTCGTGTAAAAATTGCTATTTGGAAATAGTAATGATGTTTACTTTTTTATAAGGTCGCGGTAGTTTGGTTTGTTAGAGTGCTCGCAATTTTGAATCACATTTAAGTAACGTGATTGCTGTCTCAACTGGAGACTTATCAAAACTCTCATCTCACATTAACAACCCTCTACATCAGGGATGGCCAAGACGTCGACCGCGAACACATTTTAGGTAGTCCGCGCGACCATCCCGATAATGATCTCGGATATTAACAATTTAATTTATGACTTATGTCATAGAATTAATGAATTATTTAAATAAAAATTTACTACAGTTTTTGCTTTAAAACCTAAAACAAACTGTGTAAAGTAAGGCAATGAATTTTTTGTTTTACAGTGGAATTAAATCGAAACAATTTGACAAAGTAGGATGCTTAGATTATATCCAGTAGCCGGCGCATGATAGCGACGCCCCGAGTCGTCTACCCGTCACTTCTGGCCGTTTAGTTTCACTTCTAAGTTAATCATCTTACGTAGCAGGTCGCTCGCTTCCTACCACACTGATACGAATTTGTTTTAAAACTGTTGAATGTTCGAAACAGTTGATACGAAACTGATGAATTTGTTTTCCAACAACCCGTCCAAAATAACTCAGCCAGGCACCAGTGCTAAGAGAAGCAAAACATACCATTATCACAATGAGTGGGCAGATAATTTCTTTTTTGTTACGGTAAAGGAGAAATGTGTTTGTCTCATATGTAACTCAATGTGGCATTACCAAAAAAAGCAAACGTCGAAAGAAATTTTAAAATCGTGCACTTAAAATACGCTACAGACTTTTCAATCAGCAGTGAACTTCGAAAAGTTAAAATGCATGAATTAAAGTCAAATTTACATTTACAGCAATCGGCACCAAAGCTAAAACAGTAATATTGGCGTCGTTTAAAATTACAGAAGTTTTAATAAAGCGAAAAAAAACCATTCGAAGATGGAGAATTGATAAAAGAAGCTTTCATTAAAGCGGGAGAAGTGCTTTTCCACGATTTTAAAAACAAATCTGAAATAGTATCGTCAATAAATAATATTTCTTTGTCGCGTAACACTGTGATGCGACGGACTGAAGCTATGAATAATAATTAGTAAAATTTATTAAATGACGATTTAAAAGCTTGTAAGTTCCTATCACTTCAATTTGATGAATCCACAGATATTAGGGATATTGCACAGTTAAGCCTTTTTGTGAGAATGATTTTCGAAGATATGACTTCAAAAGAAGAATTATTAACTTTAATTCCATTGAAAGGGCAAACGAGGGGACAAGATATCTACAATTCATTTAAAAACTTTATTGATAAGACAGGATTTTCAATATGTAAGTTGATCTCTATTACAACAGATGGAGCTCCAGCAATGGTTGGGAATCGAAATGGTTTTATTGCCTTATGCAATAAGGATGAGGAAATTCCCAGTTTTACCAGCTATCATTGCATTATCCAACAGGTATTATGTTCAAAAACACTAAAGTCTAATGATACAAGGCAAATTGTTTTTAAAATCGTCAATTCAATTCGTTCAAGAAGTCTTCAGAGACGACAATTTCGGGCGCTTTTGGAAGAAACTGAATCAGAGTACCAAGATCTCTTATTGGTCACAGACGTGACTAAGCGATGGTGCTTTTTTAAAAAGATTTCTTATTCTGTTACAAGATAAAAGAAATTTTCTACAAATAAAAGGCGAGCACTTTACTGAATTGGAAGATGGGAAATAGCTCATGAAACTAGCTTTTCTCTGCGATATCACAGCAAAACTTAACGACTTCTACCTAAATCTACAAGGAAAGAATAAATGTTTAACAGACATGATGAGTGCGATTAAAAACTTTTAAAGAAACGATAAAAAGGCATGCGTCTCAATTAAGAAAACATGAATTGATAAACTTCAAAAACATGGAGGAAGAGTGCATCCATAATCCAAACCGAGATTTCGAAGATTTCGCTGAACACTTAGATGTTTTGTTTGAAGTATTTGAAAGAAGATTCACTGACTTATTTAGGTTGGAAGAAATACTCAATTTTATGATATTTCCCCATTTAATGAAAATGTCAACATTGATGGAATATCTGAAAAAATGGGACATTTAATAGATACCACTTCAGTCGCGGTCGACGAAAAAATTACTAAATTAAGATGCGATATATTTCTTAAATCCAGAGCATCTAGCGATACTGATTTTTGGAAATTAATTTCTGAGGAAACGTTTCCAAATATTTACAAATTGATTTTGTATTTGAAATCATGGTATCTTAGGTATCTTAGCAAATCTCCTTTTTCAACCATGAACAAAAAACTAACATTGGTCACATTTAACTGCTGAACATTTAATTTCGTGCTTATGCATTGCAATAAGCTCGTACCAGTCACAATGTGATAAACTTATCACAGATATACAGTGCCAAATTTCATCTAAAAGAAGTGAAAAGGTTGCCCAGTTTTTGATATATGAATACTTTGATTACTTTTGTCAGTAATTTTTTATTTTGTAATTGTTAATAAGTTTTTTTTAGAAAAATCGCATAATTTACCTTGTTTTTTATTATCGAAAATAAATATGTACGTTAATTTAGCTCTGCCATTGGTAGACCGCCTTCGATTTTTTAAATGAGGAGTAGACCCCGGATCCCAAAAGTTTGGCCACCCCTGATATATATGATGGCAATAGGTTTATTTTAATATAATAAAGTATAAAATTCATCAAAATAAATATTAATCTGAATTGTTTCCAATAAGAAAGCTATCACGCAATGCGGATGTTTTTTAGACACTTAATACTGAATACAAAAAAATTTTTTATTAAACTGTGACATTTACTTTTATTTCTTCGAAACAACATATTTACTCAATAACTATTTTCAGATTTTTTTTTTTTTAATTTACCGAGGAAAAAAGCTAATTCAGCAATCCTATAACTTTTTTGAATTCGAGAAGTTTATCACTTATGTAAATTAATTTCGCTGTAATTCTCAGTTTTTACGATGACATACTTCATTCAAATTGCTTAGACAGATTTAGGTTTTGTTTGTTTATATCCTGGAGTGGGTGGGGCTCTCGTCTCCGGCACCGATCGTTAGAGTCAAAAAATACATATATCACAGTCAAAAAATTCATATATCAGTTTCAAATGAAAGGAAATTTCATGTCTTTCTGTCCTGTCATTTTAAACATACTTTGTTTAATTATTTTGTTGTGTACTTTCTAAATAATTAGAAAAAATTTTTTTAAAAATTAACAAATAATATAAAATTATTTTTGTAAGAATAAATAACTATTTCTTTTTAAAAAATAAATATATTTTAAAATTTTAAGGAAATAAAAAACTGTCTTGATTTCTTCCTTTATTTAAAAGAAAAAATTATTAAAAAATAGATAAATTTATATACTCTGTCTTTATTAGACGTTTATTTGTTTTTACGTCTATATACTTTTGATTTTATTAATATTGAGTATTTTTTGATTTTGTTTGAATATTTTTCATAGATTTCAGAGAGCTATGCTATCGATAAGCAATTCTTACTTATCAAGCTTTCGTTAATTCGCTCCTAAATCAGTACCATATTAGTTTAAAAAATTCCCAAAGTTCACACTCATAAGCCGCGCTCTAAATAGAAAGGCACTGTATTAGCAAAAATATCTCTTATTGTTTGACTCCAGAATTATATAAGTGAATTTTTCTTTCTTATATTTTTACGCTATTTGTATTACGCCCATCACGGAAGAGGGCTTCAATTAAGAATTTCGTAATTTGTCCCAATGCATTTAAGCAAGATTTGAGGAAAGTTCAAAGTGAGAATGTGAAAATACGAAGATTTCCTTTATGATTTACTGAGAAAACGAAAAAAGTCATGTTTTAATTTTTCTATTTAACATTTCGTTTCTATTTAGGCCCTATGTTAATTAATGATATTCCTCAAGACCCACGAGCTATGCTCTGCCTCTTCGCAGATGACACTGCCGTTCTTGCTTCCGGACCCAAACATCAGGTCATAAGAGATACGCGTAATGAACACCTTAATGAAATAATTGAAATGAACTCCTTAATGAATACTTTGGATCGACGTATCTTTGCGAATCTGCTTTTTCAACCATGAACGCCATAAAATCTAAACATCGGTCGCGTTTAACAGATGATCATATAATTTCGTGTTTATACATTGCAATAAGCTCGTATCAGCCACAATATGATAAACTTGTTGCAGATATACAGTGTCAAATTTCATTTAAGCAAAGTGAATTGAATATTAAATTTTTGTGTATATGAATACTTTGATTATTTTCGTCAGTAAATTTTTATTTTGTAAATACTAAATTTTTTTTTTTTTTTATTTATTTATTTTTTTTTTTATTTTTTTTTTTTTTTAGAAAAATTACATAATTAATATACCATTTTTTCTGTTACCGAAAATAAATATATAATCATATACGTTATTTCTACCATTGATAGACCGTCTTCGATTTTTTAAATGTGGAGTAATCCCAAAAGTTTGGCCATCCTCTACATTCTGCACATTATCAACTTACGATTATCTGAACCTATTAGTATTTAATAAATTATTTATAATAAATAGTAACTTAAAATTTGTATTACAACTCTTGGAGCAATTAAATTCCTTTTTTTGAGTAATATTTTATCATTGTTCTCACAATTTAAACTATAACGTTAATTTTAAACTTTGCATTTAAAACATTCGAAATACTTTCTAAAACTGGCAATTAATGTGTATTTTTATCGAAAGAGAGCAGCACTGAAATTTATTAGACAGTTTGCCGCTAAATTTCATATTCACTCAGTATTCATACCGCGCTATCTAGCGATAGATAGAATAACTATTGTAGTTGAAATTATTGTTGTATTGATGTTCATAAAATTTGGGTACTTCATCTGGGTAACGAAAATTTACTGAAAAAGACCAAGGATAGAATTTTTCTTAGGTTACAAAATTAATCAAATAAAAGCTCTGAAAGGTCATATATTTCTATTTAAAATTCTTCATTTAAATTTTACAACATTACAAGAATTAAACTGACAAACATTACAAGAATTAAACTACTAGATAATATTAATTTTTGTTTAACTATTCACAGTTAGATTGAAAAGGAGAATAACGTTAAAAAAAATCAAATTTTTTCTTTATAAAATATTTTAAGAAATTTTCTATTTCTGCCTTTAACTTTATGAATATTTTCTTTCTTAGTTTAAATAATTTAAGTTACAAAGTTTAGATTTATTTACAAAGTTTGATATTTTAAAGTACTAGCTGATTGAAAATTTTCAAACGATTATAGAATTTATAAACATTAATTTACAAATTTTGCATTGCGTGTACACTGACTTACAAAATTTTTTCATTGAAAAATTTACTGATTCATTCATAACAGCAGAAAATTGATTTGTTAGTGACTTTGAATTTCTCTTTCTTCCAAAATATATAATTAGTTTTTTTTAGAACCCAAGTATACGTTAAATTGTTTCCAGGAAAATATAAACATCCAAACAATGATCACGGCAACTTGAAAAAATAATCTACAAATTATGAAAGTTCAAACTATACAGGAAACTTATTTTTTCAATAACGTTTTTTCAGGTAGTCCTCAGTTTCACGTTTTTTTAATAAGTTAATATCTTCGTTTATGAAATTTACTTTGCGTGGGGTACTTTCCTAAAATAACAAAAAAATCTCTAAAGATCAAATGTTTTTTCAAGTTAACTTATAAATTTTTGAAATTAAGCTTTTTATATTTGTATGATTTTTAAACACCTGGAAAATTTTTAGAATCATTTAAAAGAAACAAAATTTTATATAATATTTTTGTATTAAAAATTAAAAAATCATTTTATTTTTTAAACATTTTTTTTCTTTTAAATAATTCTAAAAATTTCTTTCCTTAAATTAACAGATAATAGTCTTACATGAACTCACATGATGGCGCCACACCACAATATTTTAATTTTCTCCTCACAATAAATTTTTGTGTTTAATATTTCTTCAAACTATGAACAATGCATTAAAAAGGGATGAAAAAACATGAATATACATTTATGTCACAAAAAAATTTACTGAAAAATATTATTTTGAAACTAAGAGTTATCGGAATTACAAATTTCCATTTAAATATAATAAAAATTTTAATTATGACTATTTTGTAACTAAAGAACTCAATTTCATAATAATTCGAACAATACAGGAAATATTGATGATAAAAGATTTAAATTATGATAAATGATGTTATATATTTTCTCAAACAATTATATTAGGGTCTGTGGATAAACTATTATAAGAAATTAATCTTTATCTCTTTTAGTATTAATATGAATGGATTTTCTATCAAGTATTCTCAAATTTTATTTTAGTAATAATTTGGGTGAATACGATTAATTAGTAAAATTAGAAGAAATTAAGATTTAACTTCTCTCCATTATTTCAACTGACAATTAATGTCAAAATTAATTATTAATAAAATGTTCCAAATTTAATTATTTCAATGACATTTTATAACGAACAATAAAATGATATCCATTTTAAAGAAATAATAAATTTAAAAAGTAAGGAATACAATTTTTAAGAAATGTTTAATAAAAATTAATTTTGATGGAAATATTTTTTTTACTTTAAATATTTTAAGTACGCTCATTATATTAAAAACTCAGTCTGGTTTGCATTTGATAGAATTTTATGAATTTCCTATTTATTAATAAAATTTAAAATAAAAAAGGTATTAATCTAGTGTTTCGTCTCATGTAAATGAAAAATTAAATATTTGTCAGCGAAATTATTATTTTAAAAAAAACTAATTTTTTTCATTCAATAAATTCAATTTTTACCCACTTATCATTTACCGATTTATTTTCTGTTTTCTTTAGTAATTATTTTTTTATGTTTATAAGATTACTTTTTTTAATTTATACGATTTTAAAATACATTACTAAATTATATTATTCGATTATAATATACATGCGTGACTTCCTGCGTGTATTGTTATAGCTATGCTAAAATACCTTTTTAGAATGATAGTGAAAAGCAACTAGTGTCGCCATCTCTTAACAAAGTTCTTAACTTTTAGAACTTTCGAAGTATAAAAAAAATTATTTTAAAATATATCATAATGGTTTTAGAAGTCTTCAATAATTAAGTAAGAAATCTATATATATATATTATATATATTTACTTTAAACTTCTTTATTTTAACATTTCTAGTTCATATTTTGTTTTCGAAATATTTTTTATACAGAAACATATTATTTTTTAATAATTAACTCCTAATTATCCTCGAGTCATTTATTTCGCCATTGCTAACTATACTCTATGTATATATTGTGATAATTAATTTTAGTCGCTAATAAGGAAATAAATTTTATGTTTTAATAGAAAGAGGGGAATTTTTTTAATAATCTTTCGAAAGAAAGAAATCAAAAAGTTAGAAGTGAATACTTTTATTATTTATGAATTAATAAGTAATTTTATATTTTAACTATCTACATACATAAAACCTTTATTCTGTTTCTTTGCTGAATTTTTGTTTTGGTTGAAAAGAACCTTTTCAACCAAAACAAAAATTCATTTTTATTTGCACGAAATGGAAGGAATTTTATATAAAGATGCGTAGAACATTGCCTAACTGAAAATAAACACAAATCTTAATTTCGAAGAAGTTATAGTGTCTATAATTAATTTGAACTGTGATTAATAAATATTTTAACTTTCTGTAAAATTTCTTATATCAGACATTAATTAATTGAAATCATGCAATATTTTGTTCTGGAACATTTTTCGCTTCAAGAATAGAATTTAAAAATCTTTTCACCCGTATAAAATTGTTCTCTATGTGTAACCACTTAAAGTAGAGAAATTTTTATAGCATTGTATTCCTACAACTTGCTAAAGTCAGGAGGAAATTTGACACATAAAAATATAATAATTGGAAATACAAATAATCCTACAATTCAAGTTCTCATAAAGCTTGAATCTGACTAATTTTAAATAAAATTTTTTTTTAAATTAGACTATGAGAAGAACAAGAATCATACATTTTATTTTCTGCTCTTTATGTACGTTTTGATTCGTTAAATAAATAATAAATCATGTCAGTATAACACTCTTGCGCAGAATTAGATGTGTTTTTGCTTACTTCTTTAAGTCGAAACTATTGTTGCTTATCAAAATTACTAATTTAAATTCGTTGTATGTTAGCTTTCGGAAGTAATCTCTATTCAACCAATTAATTGTTTATCACTTAATTTTCATTTTATTACATATTAATAATTTCATCAAATTTTAGTGTTTGAACCGATGAACATTTGTATAAAATAAAATAAATATTCTATAAGCCTAAGTCATATTAAGAAAATTATGTTTTTAAACAATATTTTTAATTATTTTCTTATCGGTGATGATATCATTTTCAATTATGTTCACTGAAACTGCATTTTCAATTTTTTAACAGTTACAGTTACGAGTGCCTCATTGAAATAGGAATTCCTGTGTTTCATCCTAGTCACAGTGGAAAAAAGGGAAAGGGATATTAATTTTCTGCTTTTCTGTAACTTCCCGGTTTTCAGCTTTGTGAAGAGTGAATATAACCCAGTATAAATTTTAATAGGAGGCACTCTTCAGAGAGGATGTTGAAATACTTTACAGTAAGCACTTATCAGTTTAGATAATCGCATCGAGGATTTAA
>JAPDSC010159717.1:0-13080 GCA_026290005.1 Latrodectus geometricus
ATCAAGATCTTGATTTTCATATACTAATTAGTTTAGATATGAGTTAACTTCTAATTCCATAAAAACATCTGTTGGCCATAGATAACCTGTTTGTTATATAAATTTTAATATTGTTGTTTCTTGAGATTATTGTGCCCAATATTTAAATTGCTTAATAGTCCCAAATATAGATTGGAAAATTTTTATTCATTTAACATAAATTATCTTGAACTAAAAAACAACGTTAAGACAATATCTTTGGTCACTATTCAATTCACTGGTGCAAGCGAAAGTTTTCAAATGATATGACTGAACCCAAACAAAATATCACCTGAAGCAACATTTTAAAATTATGCTTTTAAAACAAATTCATTGCTTTTTTTCATTTTTGTATTAATTTGTCATTATTAAGATTTATTTCAAAGTGACAAATTTAACTTAATGGTGCTATCTAAATTCCGTGTTTATTGGATTGGGCAAACATTTTTGTACAGGGAGATTCCATTTGGTAAAATACAAAAGAACCGTTCTTTGACAATTCTTATATCTTAAAAACATAGTGACACACGCGCAGCAGCTCAGTTAGAAGGATGAAATTGTTTACTGCAAAGTTCGCGAATGTAATGCATTTTGTTCAAAAATGAACTTGAAATGTGTATTTAGTGATTACACCTGATAATAAAAAGACTAATACCGCTATACCACAAAAAGTATGCTTTACGCATCCCACTTTCCTTTAAATACACTTATTAATGAACAGTAGCTATAATGAACAGTAAGTAGAAAAATGCAGTGTAGTAAATGCATTTAATGCAGTGTAGTAAATGCAGTGTAGTAAATGCATTTGGAGCTTTATTCTGCACGAATGAAGTTCTACAGGAAAGAATTCCAACAGAAAGTGTTTTTCCGAGTGATAAATGGTGAATGAGTTATTCTTCAAATCTTTACAAAAGAGCTCGTTGCTACACACAAAATTAATTGCAATAAACCAACTTGTAGGAGAATTTCCAACCGGTTATTAATTTATGAACAACATTTGCGTTATTTGTCTTAGCTTTTTTTTTTCCAAGGTGCACTCTTTTTTTTCACGTCCAATTATAATTTAAATATTATTTCTAAAACTTTTAAAGCAATTAGAATCATCAGCTTTCTAGTTACATTAACATTCATTTATGCATTAACATTCATAAACATTCATTTATTTTTTTCTAAGAGAGTAATACTTAGGAAGCTGAATATTGAATATAATGCCAGAGGTAATGGCCAAAATTTAATGATTTGAAATTAAATCAATAATTCAAGAGGCAAAAAATGAAGTACAGATTTTTTTTTACCTTCCTTTTAAGAAGATACATCTGCCATTTTACTTATTTCGATTTCTGTGATTTTATTCTGAAGGCGCAACATTGCAATGAAACAAACATTACAGTGTTTTCGAGAAATACACAAAGTAATTATAAAATTTTAGTTGTTTTAAAATTACTCACTCTGAAAAAGATTCAAATCTCCTGAAATTTAAAATGTAGACAGATAAAAAAAATTGGTTCAATCTCTAAGCTGCTTTTTCACAAAAGCCTACCATCTTAACAACAATTCTTAAACAATAATGGTTTTTGAATACATTCTCTCAGTAACAAAGCAAATTAAATTTCAAAACATGAAAAAAAATAAAAACTTGCTTTTATCAATCATTTTTTTATTTTTCTCTTGTTTCTTAACATTTATTCACCTTTACTTTTGTTTAATTATTTTTTCTACAATACATTTTGGGATTTATAAGGACGAGATTTGAATCTTCTTTGGTTAAAATCAAAAGAATAAATTTTATCAGAACTATTTTTTTCTTTATGCATTTAATACTTAAGCATAACATAAATATTGCATTGTACATACTGAAATTTGAAAATAATATTAATTATCTTATTAGCAAAATATATAATTTAGTATACGAAACTATAGTTTTATTTTTGCCTTTATCCGAAAATTCCAAAATAGCTATTTTCTTCAATATATACTACTGAGTTATACAGAATTTTCAAAACAATTTAACTAATATTTCTAAAATATAAAAATATATGTGTAATTTATCTTGCATATATTTAAAATAGAATAACTATAGGCATTAAACTAAAATAAAAATTTGGTTTCTGTTTATAAGTAAAGAGAAAAGAAGGGATAAATAGATTAGCTATATGTTATACTCTTTAAATCATTCAAGAACACATCACAAAACGGTGAAAGTGAAATAAATTAATAATTATAAAAAAGATAAATTTTTTCCTAATAAAAAAATTATATATTTTCATTATATACTTTCATTTATAATTTTAACTAAATTTCTTTTTTTATTGTTTTAAAACGAAGTTTATATTTTTAAGTTTATTATAATTAACCTCCAATTATGTTAAAATTTGAGAAAAAAATTCTAAAATAAACTTTTATTTATTGCTAAATAAATGGAAAAAATAATGAATATTTAACATCAAGCTAAATATTCATTATTTTTTCCATTTATTAGCTTCAGAAATAAAAAACATTTTCCCTCGTGTTTTATGGCCATTTTACGAAAACATCTACCAGATTCTCACTATGAATGCCGTTTAAAAACTGTGGAATGCGGTGCTATTTTTTAATACTCATATTTAAAAGCGCGTTTCATAGTATAAAGAGGCTGCGAAACAATTACATAGCAATAAATAAAAATTTAAGATAAAGACGATCCAAAGTTGTCAAAATCTTTTAAAATTTGATACAAAAATAAATGGAAATAAAATTTTCTCTTATGGCATTTTTTAAAAACTTTTTTAGGTATTTACGTAATTTCTGTGTTTCATACTTAAGCTAGTAAATTATTTCTTTGGAACCAATATAGACAAAAATTAATTAATTGAATTCAAACAGTTGATTCATGAAGAATGACAATTTTGTCTTTGTCCCTTAAGTAACATGAGGGCATTGCATTTAAATGAATGAGGCACTTCCTTAATAATACGCTCAGTTTATATGAAAGCAAAACACTTAAATATTTTACTAATGGCCAGAGCGGACACTTGAGAGTGTTAAATAAGGACACGAATAATTGTTTTCGAATGATGTAATTTTACAATCCCGTAGAGCTACGTGGAAATACATTGTAACATAAATATTTGTGCAATAGTGCAAAGCAGTTTCTGTGTCCTTGAATACGCAATGCTTTTTCCGAAGTGTACGACAGTGTAAACTAATTATTTAGTAGCGGAAGTGTGTCGTGTCACCAAATGGCACATTGCAGAGGCTTATAAATTTGGTGAGTTTGTGATTTTCCTTTCATGTGAATTTCATATAAATACGTGTAATATTATTGATGATGTAGACATATCAGAATGAACAAATTATTTATGCTAGATCACTTTTAGTTTTTATAATGTTATATACTTTTATATTAATAATACTGTTTAAAAATAGATTAATAATGTAATGATTGGCATTTACTTCAACTTTAATGAACTAAATTCTACAACACGGTAGTGTTGCATGAAATAAAACAATATATTTTGAAAATTTGTTCTCGATATGAACTATAAAATCTCGCATGGAAATTTCTTGAATGCAGATGTATTTTTATTTTCTAATTTACTTGCATATGATTAATATAAGGAACAATAAAATAGCCGCTACAACGAAAACTTCATAATTCTCTTTATTTCTACTTACAGTGTATAAACTCGCAAAAAGACTCATAAGTATTACAACTCCTTTACATTAAATAAATTAATTTATTGTTAAAATAATGTCAAGCTTACACATTGAGTGAACTTTAAAGGATCAATGGCCATTTTAAAAAACCAAGATGAAATGATTAACAGAAAATACAGCTAACTGAGGGACCCGAGCTAATCTTCATCTGCATATTCTCCAGTTCTTGCCGTTGGTAATAAATACTTAATGAAAGTTTGCTTCGTCCAGAAATTTGAAAACAATATCTTTTAGTGCGCTATTTCCAGCACTATGTCCAAAGGCCTGACATATTCAGTGACCTGGTGCAATTCCTGATACGTCCCCTTTCGTGTTGTCAAAAATCATAAATGGCGCTCTATCAAACTCTTTATATTCACATTCTCATGTTAATGCACAATTTTGCATGGTTATTCTCTTTTCATTCAATTATAGACCAAAAATAATAAGAACTTTATCAGTTTCTTTGAAATTCTTACTTAAATTTACTAAAATATACAGAGCAAAATAGTTTTAAATCCAAATAGAAGAATATATTTAGTAAATGCAAAATAAATGAATTATTAGATTTAATTTTCATCAAAAAATTAGTTTCATTAAGAATGAGTTTGCAAAAAAAGTTTTTATTCCTGTGATTTAAACTATCGTGAATAATACAAAACGGCACAAAAGAAATTGGTATGACTTCATAAAACTACTTACTTTAGAAAAAATTGCTTTTTTTTATTGCATTACATCTTTTTATCACATTTGGATTACAGAAGCAAAAAATGGATTAAAACGGGAAATAGAAATTTTCCAGAAAATGGGATAACCTTGTTAAGGATAAAAAGGCGAAAATCTTTCACTTTATACTATTTATTTTCTTAGGCACTGAAGACATGAAGTATTTCCTATTATAACGGAAATGGAGTGTTTTTGTTTGTCTTTTCCTCTGTGTTCATTCCGAAAGTAAATTTCATGAAGACTGTGTAGACAGGTAAGAACTTCCGACTGCCAAAACAATATTCGCACCAAATAAATCGACTTGGTTTTCTTGGTAATATTCTTGGATGGAAGTAAAATTAATTTTCTCAGCGTTTCCTATAAATTATCAGCGCATTATTTGTCTATTTGTGGTAATTTCTAACAAAGAGAACTTAAGTGTGTAACCACTTTCTTATTATACTTAAATCTTGTTATAATTTTCGTAAAACCTTGAAATGCAAAGTATACTGTAAGATTATATATCATCAAAATACACTACTGGCCATTAAAATTGCTACACCAAGAAGGCGACATGCTACAGACGTGAAATTTATACGAAAGGAAGAAGGTGCTGTGATATGCAAATGATTAGCTTTTCAGCGCATTCAGACAATGCATGCGCCAGTAGAGACTCCTATATTGTGTTTAAATGAAGAAATTGTTCAGCCGGTTTCTCATACACAAATTGCATTTGAACGTTGTTGCCTGGTTGCCTCGTGAAAGAAGGAGAAATGAGTACCAGCACGTTTCTGACTTTGATAAAGGTCGAATTGTAGCGTACCGGGATTGCGGTTTATCTTATCGCAGAATTGCTGCTCGCGTCGGTCGAGATCCAATGACTGTTAGCAGAATATGGAATCGATGGGTTCAGGACGGTAATACGGAACGCCATGCGGGACCTCAACGGCCACCTATCACTAGCAGACGAGAAGACAGGAATATTATCCGCATGGCCATAATGGATCGTGCAACTACGTCACGAGCCGTGAGTCAATAAACGGGGTTGTTTGGAAGACAACAAGTGTCTGTACGAACAGTTCGATGACGTTTGCAGCAGCATGGACTCTCAGCTCGGAGACCATGGCTACGGCTTCCCTTGACGCTGCGTCATAGACAAGAGCGCCTTCAATGGTGTGATCAATGATAAACCTGGGCGCACGAATGGCGAGATGTCATCTTTTCAGATGAATCCAGGTTCTGTGTACAGCATCATGATAGTCACATCAGTGATTGGCGGCATCGTGGTGAACGCACACTGGCAGCGTGCATTCGTCATCGTCATACTGGCCCATCACCTGGCGTGATGGTATGGGGTGGCATTGGATACACGTCTCGGTTACCTATTGTTCGCATTGACGGTGTTTTGAACAGTGCACGTTACATTTCTGGTGTGTTACGACCCGTGGCTCTACCCTTTATTCGAGCCCTGCTAAACCCTATGTTTCAGCAGGATAATGCCCGACCGCATGTTGCTGGTATTGTACGGACCTTCCTTGATACGAACATGTTCGGCTGTTGCCCTGGCCAGCACGTTCTCCGGATCTTTCACCAATAGAAAACGTCTGGTCAATGGCTGCCGAGAGACTGGCTCTTCACCAAACGCAAGTCACAACGGTTGATGAACTGTGGCATCGTGTTGAAGCTGCATGGGCATCTGTACCTGAACATGCAATCCAATCTCTGTTTGACTCAATGCCCAGGCGTATAACTGCTGTTATTACTGCCAGAGGTGGTTGTTCTGGGTACTGATTTCTCAGGATCTATCCAGCCAAATTTTTTGAAAATTTAATCACTTGTTATTTCTAGTATAATATATTTGTCCAATAAATATCATTTTGTTATCTGCATTTCTTCCTGGTGTAGCAATTTTAATGGCCAGTAGTGTATATTCAAATCTTATTTATCTGATACAGGTAATGTTATGAAATAAAATAAAAATATGCATTAATTAACAAAAGACAGTTTTTTTTTTTTTCCTTTTGGTGATGCCAAAAGAAGGTGTGTATGACTTTCTATCACGTTACTAATTATAAAAAACTCTCTTATTCTTTTAAAAATAAATAATGTTTTTTATTTATTACATTGCTTCTTAGAGTTTAAAAGAAACAATTTTCCTTAATATTCTTCTACAAAAGGGATTGTTGCTTATCACAGGCTACGTACAGTAAAAAGGTTTCTAACCTGAGATTACTAACTGATTTTTCTACCTTTTCGTGGATATCTCATCAAATTAAGTATATATTTTTTTTAATTTCCCAATAAAAATCAGTTTTTATGTACATAAAATATTAAAATTACATAAGATTTTAGATTCAACGTCACTAATATTTTCTCACTATGGATTGAGAATACATATTTATGCAAGTTGACTTTGATTCAACATAAGCATGAGAATCATACTGAATTTCCATTGAATACACCAGTAAACTTCCTGTACAAAGCAATTTGTGTATGGGTTTATTTTATAAACTTTAAAAAGTTCACTAAGCCATAATTAAAATTTTTTACACTCCATAATCTATTTTAATATTTTCCATGTTATGATTTCTTATTTAAAGCAATGAGATTGATATATATTAAAAATTAAAAACTCACAAAGCTAAAAAAAATACCAAAAACCCAATTTTCTTTTAAATAAAATCAAAAAATTCTGTTTTTAAATCCAGATTCAATAGTCGTAATAACTTTCCTTAATCATATCTTCGAAATTTTTCTTAAGATTTCAACTAACGGATAACTCGTCCCTAGAGTTTTATGACTATAATATGAGTTTCACGTACTTATGACTAGCTGACAACAGAGTCGTTCCCACCTTCAGTTTAACAGTTCCTGTACTTGTATTTCATCTGATGTTTAAATGTTTGCTGTGATTCCTAAATTTTTTTTTTCTCTTTTATTTTTGCAACTTATTTTTCAGTTATTCTTTTTTTTTCAATCTGAAAATCTCATTTCTCAAAGATTTTAGATTCAAGATTTTAGCCACTCAAAATATAAATGTATTGAAAAGTCTGCTTATTAATAAATATTTACCCACTTTTTTAGCATAAAATATTAATAACTAAGCCTATAATTCAGCAGCCCATCAAATCTTAAATCTTCCTCTTGAAGAGGTTCCTTTCGTTAGTTTTTAACAGACTTTGGTTTCCAAAGCATCGATCACATGACATGAATATTTCGAATCTCTTTTCGATCATTTCATTCAAGAGACTCATTTTGTTAGTTTTTAACAGACTCTTGATTAAATAGCATCACTCATGAAATTAATACCTGGAATGTGATCACAAATTATTAATAATACTCACTAAGAAGACAAAAAGAATGGAAATGTGCCCAAAAATAAATCTTTCTATAAAACAATTCTAAATAAATAAAATCCTTATGCATGTCAATTATGCTGAGGCAGCCAATCACAGCCAGGCGCACTTCATGAAAATTTCCTCCTCATTTCGTCATTCAGCTCGGCGCTGATATAAAAAGAGCGAGAGTTTCGCCGCCGAGCAGTCCCACCGGAAGTTCGGCCAGAAGTCGAGAATACGACATGCTGTACGTTCGCTAAATGTGAATAAAGTATTTTATCTTAAGCGAAGTTATTATTTAGTAGCTCACCGAGTCGGCACCTACAATGGTGACCCGGAAAACTTTTCGACTTTTGGTTCAAATTTATTAATTCGTCGAAAACTAACGATATTTGTTCTAAACTTCACGAGCTAAAATGGAGGAAACTGCAGCAGTAAAGATACCAATTTATAATTACATCGATCCAGCTCTGTGGTTCGCTATGTGCGAGTCTACCTTCGCTTTAGCTACTCCCAAAGCCATTAAGGATCCGATAACCAAGTTTAACTACTGTGTCGCCCATCTGCCGTCCGAAACCGCTTCGTTAGTTCGAGATATCATACTTCAGGAACGCACAGCTGAATCTTACCAGGAGCTAAAATCCGCCATTATTGACCGTTGTGGTGAAAGCAGTACTCAAGAAATCAGAAAATTACTTTCCGGGGAGCAACTTGGTGATAGAAAGCCTTCAGAACTACTAAGGGTTATGAAAAGACGAGGAGACAAGCACAACATTCCCGACTCATTGTTACTGGAATTATTCCTACAGCAGATGCCTCAAAGTGTGCAGTCCATCCTCGCATCAGTACAACCCCTCGATTCTTCCAAAGCCGCTAGTATTGCCGACCGCATACTGGAAGTAACACCTACTCAGGTAAATGTAGTTTCTTCACCTTCAAATTCAAATTCGGACATTGATTCACTACGAAACGAAATTCAGAAATTACGTAGCGAAGTGTCTTTTTTGCGTCGTTCACGTAGCTTTTCAAAAACTCGCTACACGAGATATCGTAGCCCTTCAGCTAAAAGCACTTCGAAGTCTACGCAATGTTGGTATCATCGGAAATTTAAAGAAAAGGCGCAGAAATGTGCACCTCCGTGTTCGTTCCAGGGAAACGAACGAGGGAAAGTGTAATGGCGACTGCCGCTTTACCCTCTGAATCTTGTCGCCTATTTATTCGAGATAAAAAGTCAAATATTATCTTTTTGTGTGACACTGGTTCAGACGTCAGTCTTCTTGCTGCAACGAAACAACAAACGCGTCAAAACCCTATTATGACATTTTCTGCTGCAAATGGAACTCCAATTCCTGTATATGGAAGAAAAACTTTAGAGTTGGACCTTGGACTCCGCCGTAACTTTCATTTTGTCTTTTATATTTGTAAAGTATCAACGAATATTATCGGTTCTGATTTTCTTCATTATTTTGATTTACTTCCGGATGTAAGAAGGAAATTACTTGTGGATTTAAAAACCAATTTGAAAATTAATTGCAAGGCCATTAACGCTAATTTACATTCAGTTAAAACCATAATTGTTAAATCTAAATACGATAAGTTATTGTCAAATTATCCTTCACTTCTAAAACTTCCTGACCAGACTCAGACTGTTAAGCATAATACCTTGCATTTCATCGAAACAGTAGGACCTCCAGTTTCGTACAAACCTCGGAGGTTAGCTCCGGACAGGCTCGAAATTGCAAAAAGGGAAATTCAGAAGATGATAAATTTAGGCCATATGCGAGTTTCAAAAAGTAACTATTCCTCTCCTCTTCACATGGTGCCAAAAAAAGGTACAAATGAATGGAGACCAGTAGGCGATTATCGCAGGCTAAATGCTCAGACTGTCAAAGATAAATACCCAATTCCAAATATCTCCGACTTTACAGCAAATTTGCACGGTGCGAAAATATTTTCCCACATAGACTTGGTGAAAGCATATCACCAAATACCGATAAACGCCGCAGACGTACACAAAACGGCTATTGCTACACCTTTCGGCTTATTTGAAAGCACCAGAATGCAATTCGGGTTGTGCAACGCAGCTGCAACCTTTCAACGTTTTATCGATGAAATTACTCGAAACTTGTCAGGAGTGTATGCTTTCATAGACGATATATTAATAGCATCTAAGGATGAAGCTACCCATTTAGAACACTTAAAAGCTCTGTTCGAACGGTTGAACAATTACGGCCTAAGTATTAATGCACCCAAATGCAATTTTGGTGTATCCTCTTTAGAATTTTTGGGATTTCATGTTTCCGAGCAAGGGTTAAAGCCCTTACCGCACAGAGTGGAAGCTATTCAAAAATTTCCAAAACCAAACTCGTTGACTCAGTTACGAAAATTTCTTGGAATTTTTAACTTTTATAGACGTTTTGTTCCCAAAGCTTCGCATATTTTAGCACCTTTGAATAAGCTTTTAGAGGGACATCACGGAAAACCTTCAACTAAATCAGGGCAGTGCCCTCTCGAGTGGAACGACGAAGCCGAAAAAGCATTCACCGCTGCAAAAGCTGCTATTGCTGAAACTACCCTTCTCAGACACCCGATTCCAGGGGCTACTTTAAGTCTTTGTACTGACGCCTCTGATCTAGCCGTAGGTAGTTCATTAATGCAACTGCATAATTCAGTATGGGAACCAATTGCCTTTCTTTCGGTTAAACTAAACAAATCTCAGAAAAATTGGTCAACCTATGATCGAGAACTACTCGCGATATACTTATCGATCAAGAAATTTCGACATATGCTTGAGGGTAGGCCATTCACAATCTATACAGATCAAAAACCCTTGATATACGCATTTAAACAAAAACCTGAAAAATGCACACCGCGTCAACTTCGCCATTTGGATTTCATAAGTCAATTTTCGACAGATATACGATACATTAAAGGCCGTGACAACATAATAGCCGACGCCTTGTCCAGAATAGAAATAAACACAGTTTCTAATAATAAAAATCTCGATTTAAACCAATTATTTAACGAACAACTTCAAGATAACGAAATTCAAAATTCCTTTTCACAATTCCCTTCAAACTTTAAACTGCAAAAATACTATTTTCCTCTAGAGGATATTACGCTTTACTGTAATATGGATACAGGTACACCCCGACCGTTTATTCCGAAATCTTTTCGATCGAACATTTTTCACCAGATTCACGATCTTTCTCACCCTGGGATCTCGGCTACAACCCATTTGATAACAAAACGCTATTTTTGGCCTAACATGAAAAAATTCATCAAACATGCTGTCCAATCCTGTATGCAGTGCCAACGCTCAAAAATTCAAAGGCATACGAAGTCAGTTTTGGGCACTTTTTCATTGCCTGATGCAAGATTTGCCCACA
Source organism: Latrodectus geometricus (assembly GCA_026290005.1). Classification (NCBI taxonomy): domain Eukaryota; kingdom Metazoa; phylum Arthropoda; class Arachnida; order Araneae; family Theridiidae; genus Latrodectus; species Latrodectus geometricus. Next base: position 11,126 of record JAPDSC010159717.1, read on the forward strand.
TTCATATAGATTTTATTGGTCCACTTCCCCCATCGGAAGGTTACCGATACTGTATGACAATCATAGACAGATTTACAAGGTGGCCAGAGGTAATACCCACCACAGATATTACTGCTGAATCGACCTGCAGAGCATTAGTGCACAACTGGATAACTCGATTTGGATGTCCAGTTACAATAACAACGGATCAGGGAAGAAATTTTGAATCCCGATTATTTCACGAACTAATGAATGTTTTAGGAACAACCCGCATTAGAACCGTTTCTTACCACCCACAATCCAATGGATTGATAGAGAGATTTCACAGACAGCTTAAAACCGCATTAATTACTCATAACAACCCCAAATGGACCGAAATTTTACCAATAGTGCTATTAGGCATACGATCCGCCATAAAAAAAGACATCAATGCTACATGCGCCGAACTAGTGTATGGAACTACGCTTAGATTACCATCCGATATTTTAAATGTTACGAATTTACCCCCTACCGAATCCTATGTTTCGAAACTTCGAGCAATCTTTCATAGGCTTCAACCAATTCAAACTTCTACACACGGTAAAACATCAATTTACGTGCATCCGTTACTTAAAACTTGCTCACACGTATTTCTAAGAATAGATTCCGTAAAACCACCCTTAATACCGCCTTACACAGGACCTCACCCCGTTATCAAACGAACGGATAAAAATTTTGTAATCAAAGTAAATAACAAAAGCTGCACAGTTTCAATTGATCGCTTAAAGCCCGCTTACATGCTGTCGGAATGTGTAGAACCTCCAATTATCTCCGAAATCCCAAGCAAAACTAAAGCCTACAAAGCAAACACTCAAAAGAAATTTGTGAGATTTAAAACTAATTGAGTTCTGTTGTATATGTATTGTATATACCTATTATATTGTATCGTATGTGTATTATATTCCATTGTATATTGAATTGTGTATTTTGTATTGTATGAAAATTCTTGTTTCGTGACCAAGTCACTGGGGGGATACTCTGAGGCAGCCAATCACAGCCAGGCGCACTTCATGAAAATTTCCTCCTCATTTCGTCATTCAGCTCGGCGCTGATATAAAAAGAGGGAGAGTTTCGCCGCCGAGCAGTCCCACCGGAAGTTCGGCCAGAAGTCGAGAATACGACATGCTGTACGTTCGCTAAATGTGAATAAAGTATTTTATCTTAAGCGAAGTTATTATTTAGTAGCTCACCGAGTCGGCACCTACAATGCCATATATATATATATATATATATATATATATATATATTACACAGTGTACCGAAATTATTCTCGCTTCAAGTGTAAGGGCGTGTGGCTATTAATTACACACAATATCTAGAAGCAGGAGAAAAATATGCATAATATTGAAACTCCTTTCTCTTGTTTTTGATAAAAATTGACGATTTCCTTATTTACCCATTCGTTTGATTTTTGCCCTCTGCAGCGAACATGTTTTTCATATTTCCAATAGACCACTGATCAAACATGTATTTAAACACACATGCAAGGATTCTTGCATAAGGATTAGATTTATTTACATTTATCGTTTCCTCAATTTATAACTGAAGAGAGGCTTTCAAGGTGTGTACATGAATTCATACCAGGTTCAAATTAGTTTTAGTTGGTCTATACGTATGATCTCCTTTCTTGGTGCAAAACAACATTTCGAACAATGATAAAGAAATTGTAAATATCGTTAAAAAATAGTAAATATTTGTAAATATCCAAATCATATTTTTTTCCGGAAAATAAGATATATTTTTCACTGGAACCTAATATTTGCAAAATTAGCCAAAAGCTATAACAGGTGTTAATAAAATGATTTCTTACATATAGAGATCGTTACAGTAGTGAACCAAAAGCAACTTATTAAAAGTGATCAAACAATTTGCTTAAAGTTATTATTTATTGAATATATATATATATATATATATATATATATATATATATATATATA
>JAPDSC010159718.1:0-23084 GCA_026290005.1 Latrodectus geometricus
CAGATAATGAGCTAGTGAAGAATTTTCAATCAGCAGTACCATCTGCAAATGTGTTCGCGGTGAGTGGAAGCGCGGTACAATTTGAGATATCTATTTATTTATGCAGCAACGAAGTAGTGTTTCCTCTGAAATATTTAAAATTATATTAAATACTACTTCCTTAGTTACTCTGCCTTATGGCCTTATTTTTAAGTCACTAAAATAAATCTTTAAATTTATTTTATTATTAAGCTATTTTTTATAGTTGGCAACATTTCATATGTAAATATTAATTTTCTGCTTTTGTCTTTCATGTAGCAGACAACTACTTGTGTAACTTTGTTCGCATAGATATGATAACACAGTCTTTACAATCTTGATATCATTATTTCCATACGATGTGAGGAGGTTTAAACTTGTGAATATCGTGAGTGCTTCGCTGATAAATTATTTTTAGTTGAATACTAATTAAAATATTCCTATCTGTACCGCGATGTCTCAATTAAATGAACGTAATCTTCCTCAACTGAATGGTGTTGTCCAACCACTTCTAACAGATTTATATCAAATAACCATGGCATATGCATACTGGAAAAGTGATAAATGCGCTGATCAAGCTGTATTTGATTTATTTTTTCGCAGAAATCCATTTCAAGGCGAATTTACTGTTTTTGCTGGCTTAGAAGAGTGCCTTAAATTTTTAGAAAATTTTCGTTATTCCAACAGTGATATCCAGTACTTAAAAGGAATTCTTCCTCCATCTGTAGAACAATCGTTTTATGATTTTCTGGCACAGCTAACTACTAAAGATATTAAGTTATATGCTATACCTGAAGGAACTGTTGTTTTTCCTCGTGTTCCTTTGATCAGAGTTGAAGGACCTTTACCTTTAGTGCAGCTTTTAGAAACATCATTATTAACTCTTGTAAATTTTGCGAGTTTAGTTGCAACTAATGCTGCACGATATAGAATAGCAGCCGGATCAGAAATTCAGTTACTAGAGTACGGGTTGAGAAGAGCTCAGGGCCCAGATGGGGGTTTATCTGCATCAAAATATGTTTACATAGGAGGTTTTGATGGTACAAGCAATGTTTTGGCAGGAAAAATGTATGATATACCAGTGAAAGGTACTCATGCTCATGCATTTGTTATGTCGTATTCATCTTTAAATGACTGCAAGTTGAGAATGCTTCGCAGCAATAAAGATAATCAAGAAGTTGATTTCATTGAGCTGTGCAAGGTATTCAGATCGCAAGTATCATCAATTTTGGTCACTCTAAAAGATGAAGCTAGTGATGGGGAATTAGCTGCATTTATTGCTTATGCTATTTCTTTTCCAAATAATTTCTTAGCTCTTGTAGATACTTATGATGTAAGGAAAAGTGGCTTGGTTAATTTTTGTGCTGTTGCTGTGGCTCTGAATCATCTTGGCTATAGGGCTGCAGGTATTCGAATAGACAGTGGTGATTTAGCTTACCTTTCTAATATTGCTTTTAGTACTTTTTGCAAGATTGGAGAACATTTTTCCATACCATGGTTTAAAGATATGTTCATTGTTGCAAGTAATGATATCAATGAAGAGACTATTATCTCTTTAAACGAACAAGGGCATAAGATTAATTGTTTTGGAATTGGTACCCATTTAGTAACTTGTCAGAAACAACCAGCTTTAGGCTGTGTCTTTAAACTTGTGGAAGTGAACTCAAAACCTTGTATTAAGTTGAGTTTAGATGTTGAAAAAGTTACTATTCCAGGATGCAAAAGTGTGTATAGATTATTTGGAAAGGATGGTCATGCTCTTGTAGATTTACTTCAAATGAAAAATGAGCCTGCACCAAAAACAGGGGAGAGAGTTCTTGTTCGTCATCCTTTTCAAGAATCTAAGCGAGCTTATGTTCAACCTGTCCAAGTGCGAAATTTGCATCAGTTATGTTTTAGTGATGGAAAAATTTGCACTAATCTTCCGGTTTTGTCAGAAATCAGACAGAGAGTCAAAGAATCTTTGGCCACTTTACGATCTGATATCAAAAGAAATTTGAATCCAACACCTTATAAAGTATCTGTTTCAGACCAATTGTATCACTTCATGCATAATTTGTGGCTAGAAAATGCACCAATTGGTGAATTATTCTGATCATTCTTAGTTTTTATATTGCATAAAATGTTTTATAACTTAATATTTAATTTATATGCATTAATTTTAACATTAGTTTGTTCTAATATATGCTTTAATAACTGCCATTTCATCTGAAGACTGAATTTGATTGATACATTTTTAACATGTTTTGTTATATTTTTTACATTTTATTGTTTAAAATGTTGTCTTTAACATTGCACAGTAGCTTGTGATATATTACTGTTAAAAATTTAATATTTTATGGCCTATATGTATGACATAAACTGTATTTTTATGGCTACTTTTGTTATTCACTTGAATGAATTTTCACAATATTGCTATGAAAACTATTATTCATAGTTAATTGTTGGGAATGTGAAAAATATATATAGTTTGCAATTAAGCTTTCCATTTGTATTTTACAATATTTTTCTTGGTTTGTCTATATTAATGAATTAAGCTAATATTCTTGTTAATTAATAAATTATGTTATCTGATTGGAAAAACATTTATGCCCCCAACTATTGGTGGATTGTAAAATATAAAATATTGGAAAAGGATTAATGCATAGTTTATTTTGTAATTGTAATATTTTTATTTCCCTGACTATACAAAATAAACAAGCTTCCTTGATTTTTGTTAATCAAACTTATTTTCTCGTTATAAGAGTTGTTAATTTTGTTTAGAATATATATATATATGTATATTGTATGTTATTAGGTAGTTTTATTTGCATTATATTTTTTTAAAAGGATAAATATGTTAAATTTTAAGAAATTATTAATTTTCTTAAATTTTTCGTAGATTTACAATGTCTTTTATTTGTAAAATAACTAGTTTTAGTGATCTTGAATGTAAATTTTTTTTCTGTTCATGTTATACATTCACTTTTAATGTGCAATATTTTAAATAGTATCTTTCTCATGTGTTTTTCTTTCACTTTACTAATCAAATTTATAGAAAACTTATGTGTGAATATCTTGACTGCATGCTAAAATATATTTTATTAGGTGTGCATTTTAAGGTCATTTTTTTTTCTCCTGTTGTATTAACTATGTAAATAAGTGAATTTAAGAATTCAATCAAAACTAAATTGAAAATAATATGTATTAATTTTTAGACATGTTAATTACATATATAAATATCTTAGAAATCGTATAAAAATTCTATTTGCAGAAATTTGGTACTATTCCATTTCGTTGGGCCAGTCGAAAAAAAAAATCTAAAATAGCCAATGAAATATTAATTTTCATTGATAAAACAAATTTTCTTATTTAAAATTAATCTTCAGATTATTTAATGGACCAATTCCAGGGATTGAAATCTTTGGCAAGAAACAATGAAATTTTAAATATAACCTCAGTTGTAGGTAAGGGAATTCTATGTAAAGTTAACAAGAAGTGTTACATTCATTATATCATTTCCATTGGGAATCACAAACATTTCAGCCTTCTGAAACTGAAAAGTACCAAAGATTACTAATATTCCACTTTTTTTTTTCTTTTTTTTTTTAACTTGTATATATAAATGTATAAAAATGTCAGCTTTGTGAAAATGATCTATTAAGTTTAAAAGTAGAAAATAATTAAAAATACAAAATTTTTACTTGGCATTTTTTAATTCAATTTTATTATTTATTTGCAGTTATATTTCTTTAATTTACTTCAATATAGCAGTTTCTTCATATTGTTAAATATTATTGAAATGGAAATAAGTTTTTATTATATATTGTTGGTTGTATAAATTATATGTTCATATATGTAATTTTTTTTACTTGGTGAATTTTTTTTACTCTGTTAAACTTCCAAGAAACTGTAACCATTTATTATGTTCTGCAAAAGAACAAGTATTTTCTGTTATGAATTTATTTTATTAATGTATGTGCTAGTTATGGGGCTGTATAATAATCATTTTAATGACTTGAGTGATTTTCTTCTAAAAAAGATAAATTTCATTTTTAATACGATCACTTATAGTTTGTAATAATTTTCAACTTTTAAAATTAAGTGGCTTTGTGTATTACATTCAACTCATTTCTTTGTCTTAAATTTGCTTGAATGTAACTAATTGCATTCATTTATGAACTTGGAAATAGAAGAGGAGTATTCTATATTAACAAAATTTTATACATTTTTGTATTTTATTTATATTAAGAAATTATACAATTATAATTTACAATCAAATGGCTTGCATATCTATAATTTTAAGTAAATTTTCATTTGTTAAATAAAAGCTATAATTTTAACTTATGCTATATCTTTACATAGTGATTTTCTATACGTAGAGTTTACATGAATTGTGCAGTATTTGCTAAATATGCAGAATGTAGTTGAAAATTAATGCTTAGTTTTTAAAGATATTATTCTTAATTAGATCGAAATTAAATACAAGCTAACAGATATTTTATTCTCACTAATTTGAAAAAATATCGGGCTGTACATATAGCTCTTAAAAAATTTTTCTTAAACATTCTAGTCTTATCTTAGATTTCAATGTACATTAAAGGAAGTAGGAAAAATTCAACTTCATTACTATATTGTATAAATTAAGTACACAATATGCTTTTGTATTCAATAATACATTTTCTTAAGTCAAGATTTAATACCCATTAAATTTATACTATGTTTATTACTATACTTCAATTTATAAAGTTAGGATTTTTCTCTATTGTATCTAGTGTATAATAATTTTTTTAAAGAATGAATTAATTAGTATTTGTCTCACAAAATGAATAACAAAAAAAAAAAAAAAAAAAAAAAACATTTCTTACTTTTAATATATTAAATATTAAAACACATCTACTTAAATTGTGAAGTTTTGTACTTTATATAATATGATACAAAATGTGTTTATTCTTTTAAAAATTTTCTTTAACTATGTGTATTAGTCTAAAAGGAAATTATTTTTATGACTCATTTTAATAAAGATAAAAATTATCATGTTTGTAAGGTTTGCTAATTTATTAATTGTATTACTCATTTCATTCAATGTCATTAAAACAAAATAATTGTTAAATTTGTGGCAAATTTAATTCTTAAACTTTTTTAAAAAGAGAAACTTTTCTCATTAAAGAATCAGTTTTAAAAATGATTATAATGAACAAAGTTTAATATTTAATGTCTAAGCTATTTATGATAAATTAGAAGAGTTCAGAAATATCATGAGTAAAAGTTTACTATTGTGTGAAAATTTTATTTTAAAAAAATGTAAATTTGCTTATGCATATTGACTTTGTAAATTAGTATTTTAGATTATAGTACGGATGTTTTTAAATTATATTTAAAGATACACTATGCATCATAAATTACACACTGGTTATAGTGTTTGCAGTTTATATTCTTCTATCATTATGTGTAATTTCTTATTTAACTTGAAAATTACTTTGTTACTTAGTTATATCAACATTTGAATGATTTAATTAAACTTAAATTCAAATATTGCTTAAAAATAAGAAAATATAAAGAAATGTAATGTGTTTACCCTTTATAGCTTATCTCATGTTTCATTTTGCAGTATTAGTCATTCCTTGTAACCACTAGCTTTGTTGTTGTAACATTGTTCTATTTATTGAATAAATAATTATGCTGATTCACATATTTTTTTGTTGTACTTCTATTGAGTTAATAGTACTTGTACTGATTTTACATAGCTAATTTTTAAAAATTTTTTAATAAAAATTTGTTAAAATTTAAAAACATTTTTCTTAGAAATAATTTAGAATGCCAGAAATCCAATCATACCCTAGCCTAAAAGCTACATTAAAAAGTAATTGTTGAATTCCTTTAATTCAATAAAATTATCCTTTATATAATAAAATAAAAAGTTAACTATATTGACACTTTTAGATTTAAATAAATGTAAATTATTTAAAACATTTATTCATTATATAACTAGTCCTAATGAGACTAAAAAATTGTTTATCATGTGTAAATGTATAGAAAATTGTTTTATAATTTTTTTTACATTTTATTTCAGTCTTCAATTATATATATTTGAAAATTTAATAATTATGAATAGAGTTTTTACATTGTATTTATACTTGAAAGTACCTAAAAAAAAAAAAAAATTTCATTCATGACGTTTGTCTACAAAATTATTGCACTAATGATTCAGTAAAAATGTTCAAAAGAGAAATACATTTTAAATCCTTAAAAAAAAATAGTTTAGCATACATATACAATTTAGAATGTGAATAAAAATTTGTTAGATTTTATATTCTAAACTTAAAAATGGAAACTTTATAAACAAAATTTGAAGTGGAAACTTAATGATATTTTAGATTAATTTTGCTAGAGCGAAATTCTTTCCTGATATTTGATTTTTTTCTATGATTTTTTATCATTGAATTCAAAATAAAAATATTTAAGTTTCTTGTATTATTTTTTTATCAGATAGTGTAAATGCTGTTTTGTAAATAATGAAAAAATTTAAATCATTGTTTAATTTTATCGATTTGTATGATAACTTTTGAATTTTAAATTTTTTCTATGACCAAAATTGTGTTTAAATTTCATTGCTAATCAGAAGTTAAAAAAAATAAATACAATTATATTTTGTCATAATGAAAAATGTTGATTTTTCAAGTTAAAATTTACAAATGTGAAGGAATCAGAACTTAGTAATTTAAAGTTCTCTTTTAAGTTGTTATATATAATATTTTTAAGAAAATTGAACGGCTAGTAGTTTAGTTTTACGTTCTAGTTAGCAAACAGTCACGAACAATTAACGATCTGCCTTTAGATTTAACAGTTCATGGATTCGAATCCCACCTTGGGTTTGAATGTTGCTAGTGATTCGGAATCCTCTTAAATCCGTAGGTTTAGAACGTTGAGGGACAAACCTAATTAATTTGAGCGACAAAACAAATTTTTAGACAGAAATTTTTAAAATTCTAATATTTGGGAAATTTTTTTCGAGTTAACTTTATTTTGCCAAAAACTTAAAGAAGCCTGGATAAAACTTATTCCCAATGAAATTCTTAGAATCACTTTTAAATCATTAACCAGAATTTATCTCCAACATATGTTCTTTGTTTATATATATATATATATTAGATTAGATATTCGAAAATATTTGGAAAAAAATATCAATACAATAAGGCAGCAATTATAGAAGATATATTTTAGTGTTTATATGGATATTGTATGACAGCAGATAATAATTTCCAAGGTAGTGTCCATTCTTATGATTTCGAACAATATCAAAAGGATGTAAAATACCTTTCGGTACTGAATAAGGCAAAATTGTAGAGGTTTGTATAATCGTCTGTGAAGAATCTAAGAAAAATTCATAGTGCAGCTCAGATTGAAACAAAGTTATAAAACTGCGTTACTTGTATAAAAAATTGGACTGATTTAGCATTCAAATTTTCAATCACTACAAGTTGGATCAAACTTCAGTGATTAAGCAAAATGAAATTTTGGCTGTTTCGATTGTCGGAATTTGGAATTTTGTTTGTTAGAGAACAATATGCTACCACTTGTCGAAAGATGAACCATTCATTTTGGCAGTTACAACAAGATAATTATGTTATCCTGCTATATAGCCTAGTCGCATATGCACACTGCAAGAAAAAAATCGTTTCATCTGTCTACTTGATCAGCCAGTCTATCTTTTTCAATTCACAGAATTTGAGTCTTTGGAACAAGTTCCATATTCTTATATTGAACAAGTTACTGAATTCATTTAACTGTTTTTGTTTATAAACATATCTCAGAACTAATTTTCATAACTTATTGATATACGTTCTTTTACATCTGATGCGAATTGCAAATTTTTCATTCAAAATGGTTACCGAGATTCGACATTTCATTGTTGAGAGCGTAACCAATGAAAAAAGGTTTATAGTAAAAGCAATTGTGCGGCAGAACAAGGATTCTACTGTATTTTGTATGACAAAGATCGTCAACGATGATTCTTCCCAATAGATTTCAGCTTGAATCATGAGCAGAGGACAGAAATGCCTGATTGAGTGTCTATGGAAAACCGCTCATGTCTGCCCGAATTGCAATAATTCGTTTGCATTAGTATCGGGAAGGAAGACATTGGTTATCTGAGAATCGGAAAAGTGTAATACGGTTCGTTGAATTACGCTATACCATTTTGCACACATAGAAATCTTCAAATTAGGCGAGAACCTTAGATAACACCATGAATGCATTTTGTTTGACTTGCAAAAGTCATGGAAATATTTTGATAAGAGGTATGTCCTTCTGACATGATGGTGGAGCCCTGGGATTCCTTGAGGATAAACAAATGAATGCTATCCGATTCCGACACGAAGGCCGCGTTGAAAATGAGATATATATATATTCTGGTTGTCAAGTATGTGCCTTTTTCTTTGTATCATTTTTATTCAGAAAGCAAAGGATTCATAGTGATCATACATTGTGCGGGAAATGTTCAAAAGGGTTCACAGAAATTTGTCGAACTTCGAATCCCTTTGCTTCTCATCGCAAATACTGGATCTTTATGGAGGAAATAACAATTCCGAGAACATTCTCTACTTCCATTTAGTTTACTAGAACTAGAAATTTTTTTACATTTTTCCATGGTTTTCTCTGGGCATAAATGCACTTTAGAAGAATGGTGTTGTTGCACCAGCATGCTTCCCAGTACCTTGTCCAAAACTGGGCTCTACCAGATAGATAGATAGAACCAGCCGGTTGGGAGTCTTCGCAATTTAGAAGCAGGGGTCACGCGGAATAACCCTTAACATTTGATATGCTACCTCTGAGATACCATTTCACTTGGAGGACATTGCGACTACGATCTATTTAACGTGCTTCAGCCGTTATTGTTGAACACGGCTGATCTTCGATGAAGCTGGGATACAATCACTATACGAAAAAGAGCATAACACCCTAATGAGCCTGACTTGAATGTGTGCTAAAGGTACAGCAGACCAAACAGCTTCTACACAATGTCAAAGTTAATCTGGTGTGTCAGCTGGGCATATAATCTGGGTCAATCATTAAGCAACCATAGACCATAAGTTTTCTATCGGCGAAAGATCCTGAGAGCGAACCGGCCAGGGAAGCAATTCAATCTGGTAATTTACGAAGAACTCTTGAAGAACAACTGCGTGCAACGAGTGGTTATGCATTATCCTGTTGAAGTATGTCTGTAGGCAAACCCTGAAGATAAAGAAGGACAATGGATCCAACACCTCGGAGATGTAGCGCTAGCTCTTTAATGTACCAGTAATGCATAATAGAGGAAGGCGAAAGTGATATCCAATACTCCTCATACCATAATACCCGGTGCAGGACCAGTAGCGGTGCATAGAGCAGCTGTTCAGCATCCTGTCCTGACTCAAATGCGATTATCGTGATGTTGCAGATAGAAGTGTGATTCGTCAATAAAGACAATTTCATTACATTCTGCCGTCCATATCCTTATTTCATCACACTATTGGCGGAAGAGACGTCTGAGGTTCTGCGTCAAGGGTAGACAAAGCAATGGACGTCTTGCGGACAGACTCTTTTGCTGTAGACTGCGTCGAATGGTAGGCGCGGACACTGAATGATGCGTTACAGATTGAATGTGCTGTTCTGTGTATCGTGATGTGGCTGAGTGATCCGTCACTGCCCTGCGCACCATTTGCCTGTCATCACGTGAAGTGGTGCACTGAGGTAGATGCGATCGAACACGTTGGTCCGTCGTATCCTCCTGCATCCAACGATCACATATCCGTATTACAGTTGCTTGGTTTCGTCCAGAATGATTCCCTGAAAGATAATCCACAATCTCGGTAGGTCACTGTCCTTCCTCTGTCGAACTAGGATATTGATAAAAAAAACTATCGCTGTTTTTCTAGGAGACATAATTGATTAAAAAAAAAATGCCAAATTTGAAATCGTCGAAATCTCCAAGCCTTAAAACCCATTTAAAGTGGTGCGTTTCAGCTGAAATTCTAATCATATTTATATCTCACTTCCGCTAATGCATATTGTAAATTTCATGTTATTTGCATGTTTTCTTCAGGGTGTTGCACTTACGGTGGTCAGCAGTGATATATGATGGCCTGGTTGGCTAGGGCATCTTCCTCGCTATTAAAAAGTAGTGAGCTCAAATCCCGAATAAACCGAAGATCCGTCGTGTTCACTAAAGCGGCTCGGACAAGTTAAATTGATCACAATATTCTCCAAGTGAAATGATTGAGGTTGGCAGGTCAAGTATTTGGGTGTCTCCTGATGGTCCCAGCTTCTAAATTATGAAGACTTTCACCCAACTGGTTCCATCTAACTGGTAGAGTCCACCTCAGGGCTAAGCACAAAGAAATATGCTGATGCAACAACATATCATATATGAGAAAAATTTAATGTGTTAAAGCTTATATGATATGATAGAAATCACTCTGCGAATTAAGTTAAAATAATTAAAAAGTTTGTTTTTATTAAATTCTTTATTAGTATGAAATTACTTTTAAAATATGAAGTTGCATTTTTAATTTTCTTTTTCAGTGTGAATTTTTTGGAAGGTTTCGTAGATTCAAATACTTGTCTTTTATATAAATTTTCATATAATCACTAATAAAATTGTCATAAAATTGTTATACATATGTCATACATAGTATAAAAAATTTTTAATTTTAAAATTGGTAAAAGGAAGTGTAATATATATTATATACGTATTACACTGTGACTTAGGAAATACAACACCAAAAAGGTATGACTAATAAGTGATGAAATTCGGCAAATAGAAAGAGGTAGTAACGAACAATAAATGATTTTTATTTCGAAATGATATTCTTAATAAAAACCAAGAAAAGCGTTTGCGGAGGGACCTTGAACATTTAGTTAATAGGATATGTTGTGAAATAAAATGGTGGGGCTACGAGGAAATTTGTAATGTTTTCATACATTTACTTATTGTTGAGTTTCACCTGTTGATTGATTGCTTGAAAAGAGTGAAATGAGATATTAATCAGAATTAATAAACGAATATTATTAAGAGAAATTCTTATTTTGACAGTCACTAGCAGCATCAGTGGAAGCCTTGAGGAAAAAGAAAACACAAAGAAGGTCCTTTTTTTTATATATCTTGTGATTACCAATCATTAAAATATTCTGCATATTTTGAGGGCACAAGAAACAGCTTGAAGAAAAATTCATACCGCTTTCATTTTCTTATACATATTTTAATATGAAATAATTGGTATTTATTTATTATCCCATTGATAATAATAAATACAAATTATCTTAACAACTCTTTTGGACCTCATAAAAGCTTTTGATAGAGTTTAGAAACACAAACTAATTATCAAGCTCCATAATACCTTTACCATCCGGGGATTTATTAGAGTTAAGTTTAACTAAGTGCTCTCACATTTTTTTCACCTTAGTCAAGGTGCTTCACAGGGAACAAATCTTAACCCAACTCTGTTCTCTTTATACTTCGCTGGGGCTAAGAGAATTATCTCTTCAGGTACACGTATTGGTATATTTACAGATGACATAGCTCTTTGGTGCTCTGGAGCTGATATAGGTGTTCTTGAATCTAAACTAAATGACTCACGAAAGGCATTGTCTGAATTTGCTGCATTTAAAATACAATTTTAATGCGGCTCTAAATCGATTTATACTTTTTTTTACAACAAATAAACACATCTATAACTATAAACCAAAATTACTGTTTGAAAACCAAATTCTTACTCATGAAAAGCACCCAAAGTATTTGGGTTCTGTGCTTGTTCCTGAATTTTCAAGTAACAAACACACTGACTACATTGTTTTAAAAGGGGGGGGGGGAAGGATTTACATTCTGAAAGATATTTCAGGTAGAGACTGGGATCTGACACTTATACAATTAAGACTTCATATCTCGCTCTCATTAGACCTATTCTTGAATATGGCTTTCAGTATATTGCTGTGCTTTAAATTCCAACTTGAAAAAGTTAGAACAAGTTCACCTGAGTACAGCTAGGATAATTACTGAACTGAAGAGGAGCTGCCCTTCAGAGATTATCCTCTTTGAAGATGACTTAGAGCCTCTTCATGTCACAAAGACAAGTCTCAGCCTTAAAATGCTACAGCAATCTTAAGTTCAAGCAATCTTTAAAAATAGTTATCAGCAGTCTTTAATTATAGTTATGGCCCTGAAAAAAGTACCTCAAAATATGGGAATACCTCCAGAGACCCAAGAAAAATTGCCCTTTCAGTTAGGCATCGTTTCAAAACGCTTTTGCTACGTTGAGCCATTTTTTTCTTCATTCCTGCATGACTTCAACAGAAGATTTTTCCAGGATTCATTTTCACTTCAACCTTTCTTCCTTTATCAATAAAAAGATACTTTTTCGGAACATCTTAGAAAATTAGCCTTGTTGATCGTTAATAATATTATTAGAAGAGACATTAAATTGTACACTGGTGGCAGTAAAACTATCTATACTTCACAAATCATAAAGCTCATCTCACTTCAACACGATATTCATTTCCAGTAGATCCTATCTCATGTCTATCTTTTTGGTAATGAGAAAACAGACTGTTAACCTAAAGAAGGATGCAGACTACCAGCTTCTGTATCTGATGAGCTTACTTAACAAGAAATCTTTTCTCACACAAAATACGTAAACAAGAGGAATTGGCTGGTGGCTCCCAATCACGATTGGTATAGGGCAGGGGTGGCCAAGACGTCGACCGCGAAGACATTTTAGGTAGTCCACGCGACCATCCCTATAATGACCTCGGATATTAACAATTTAATTTATGACTTATGACATAGAATCAATGAATTATCTAAAATAAAAATTTACTACAGTGTATGCTTTAAAACCCAAAACAAACTGTGCAAAGATTTACGATTTAAAGATTTATGATTAAAGGTTTACGATTTATATAAAACCTAAAACGGACATGATGAGCACGATTAAAACATTCAAAGAAACTATAAAAAGGTATGCATCTCAAGTAAGAAAACATGAATTGAGAAACTTAAAAAATATGATGGAAGAGTGCATCCATGATCCAAACCGAGACTTCGTAGATTTCACTTAAAACTTAATTGTGTTTTTGAAGAATTTGAAAGAAGATTCGTTGACTTATTTAAAAGAAATACTCAATTTTATGATATTTTCATTTAATGAAAATGTCAACATTGATGGAATATCTGAAAAAATTGGACATTTAATAGATACCACTTCAGTCACGGTCGGGGAAGAAATTATTAAATTAAGATGTTTATAGATATTTCTTAAATCCAGAGCATCTAGCGATACTGATTTTTGGAAACTAATTTCTAGTTTCCAAATATTTACAAATTGATTTTGTATTTGAAATCATACTTTGAATCAAGGTATCTTTGCGAATCTGCTTTTTCAACCATGAACAAAAAACAAACATTGGTCGTATTTAACAGATGAACATTTAATTCCGTGTATATGCATTGCAATAAGCTCGTACCAGCCGCAATATGATAAACTTGTCGCAGATATACAGTGCCAAATTTCAACTAAACGAAGTGAATAGGATGATCAGTTTTTAATATAGGAATACTTTGATTATTTTTGTCAGTAATTTTTTATTTTGTAAATATTAAGATTTTTTAGAAAAATTACATAATTTACCATACTTTCTTGTAACCGAAAATAGATATGTGCGTTAGTTTAGCTCTGCCATTGGTAGACCGCCTTCGATTTTTTAAATATGGAGTAGACCCCGGATTCCAAAAGTTTGGCCACCCCTGGTATAGGACAAGTAAGCTGAGGCAATCGTTGATTCTCCGTATGGGAGAATCAACGACTGCCTCGGCTTGCGACAGAAAAACCAATACTTGCTTTTCGTGACTTGCCAGTGGCCACTTAAAGTGTCTTACTTATTCCCAGGGTGTAAAATCTTACCCTTTTTTCTAAAGTCCCACCAACATCAGGCTTCGGCTAATCATATTTTATCATGTTTGGCATTTCATTGGGAGGAAATTATCTCCTCCTTGTTCCTGACTTTTTACTCGTCAACGGATTTATGGTCCTGGTCTGATACTGTCAGACTATCGGAGATAAGTAACAACAACAATAAATTATTTCATAACATTTCATGCAAAATCGCAACTTAGAATAAAATGTCTTCTAAATTGCAATTTTGCAAGAAATATTGCAATCCAGTCACTGCAACACTTGAGCTATTCCATAAGCTCACGGTTAATATTTTTCGTTTTTTAACGCATGCAAACATTTAATTTAAGATTATTTCCTATATCTGTGCCGCTGTAAAAATTAAGGAGAGAGAAACATAAATTAAAGATTTTATCTTTATTTGCTTAAATGGAGATATAAATTAACAGCTCTATTTTCGTTTCTTTACAGTTCAATAAAATTTATTCAAATTTTGGATATATCAGTTAATATTTTATTCCAGGTTACATTAACCCTTCTTTGCATTATTTTTTCTTTATTGGTGAAATAAATCAAGTTGATATAATTCATGTTCGAAATTAAAGGAAAAATGGTTAAAAAAATCTTAGTATATATTTATAGTATAAAGTTAGCAAAAAACAATATGCTAAAAATTTCCATCATCATCCGAAGTTAGATCATTAGCTTAGTACTAAATAGAAATAAAAGATAAAAAAATAACAGAAGCACGTGTTACAAATCTTTCTTCCACTCATTTTCAATTTTTTAGCAATAGAAACTCTAATATAATAAAACAAAATTATAAACGAAATCATACGTTTATTGCAACTACAACAAACAGCGGAATGAGACAACTTTAAGCTCGTTTCACTGATAATGACACTTGTTTTTTTGACAGCTATGTTTCTTATTATGCAATGGACATTAAAAAGGTATCCAAACACGATCAACTTAAAGTGAACTTGTTCTTTTATATAATTTTTGGGCATTATAGGTTATGATGGAAATTTCCACCATTATGCAAAGAAGGGTTAAAAAATTTCGAAATCACTTACATTTTAAATATACAGACATATAAAGATAATAACATTAAAGAACTAAGTTAAATAATGATAAATTGCCAAGAGATGATCCCTTAAATAGCTGTATTTGGTATGAGAAATAAACTCATTTTACTGAGAAATATTACTCGTCGTTGAATAATATTTTATTAAAATGTTTAGAATAAGTATAACTCTTAAAAGTAATATTTCACAATTTTAACATTCTTTGATTTCATATTTTTGTGTAATTACTCACATACACGCACAATATTATCTATAATTTATAAGTCATTTTTAAGAAGTAACATCTGAAATTAAATGAAAATTTCAGATTATGTTTTACAATCACGGATATACATACCAATGCCTTTTCTTACAAAATATTTTTCTATAAATAGGATCAAAATATATATTTTTTTATTTATAATACAATTATATAAATAAACCTTTAATATATCCAATTAATACGATCACATATACAGTGTTAGACCATTTCATACATAATATGTTAATAAATTTAATGTGTATATATTTAAATATTAGATTTTATCGTAGAAATAAAGACACAATTTCTATTTCTACTCACTCTATTTTTATTTAATAAATGTAACATATAATATCAATATTATTTTATTTGTAGACCCCACCCTGTCTAGTGGTCTGCGTGTCTGCGGATAGGGAGGTCCTGGGTTCGAATCCCGGTTCGGGCATGGATGGGCTTTCTCTCTCTCCTTGTAGGAATGGGTTGTGAATGGTTGCCTATCCTATAAATGGGTACCTATAGCATTTGTGTACTGAGGAAGTCGGACTCCACGCCAAATTACAGTTTAGATGGAAAAGTGGAACAGCGCAGCCCATATTGCAAACCTAGCAGGCGCAAGACAACAATAACAACTTTGATTCCCAGATAAAAAAATCAAAGAAGCATCAAAAAGGGATGATGGCAATTTTAAATCAGAAATATAAATCAATTTTTGTATAAAAAAAGAATTTTGCCAACAATGAATCAAGTTCTACCTTATTTATCCTAAGTATCACGGTTATATATGTGTTAATTTCATCGCGCGCGCGCACACACACACACACACATACACACACACAAGTAGTTTATAAGTCTTCGTAGTATTATAGGTTCTAAGGAAAGAACATAAATGGAATAATTAATGACTTTTTCCATTCAAATATTAAAAAAATAATGAATACTTTCAAATAGCGATTATTACTGCAATATAAAGCTATGTATGGTCACCACAAATTTGTTGAAATCTTCACACACATTCGTATTTGAATTAAAAACTTTCTTTTAGTCGTAGAAATCATAATCATTTTATAAATCTGTAATAAAAAACTTGAAAATTTTCCAAAATATCCGCAAGGTTGGTATTTATATAAACCTTACGTCGAAGGCTTCACGAAAGTGGTCTTTATACAGAGCCACCAGTCTCTTTTGAGTCCCGTTCACGTCATACCATAAGTGAAAACATTTGCAATGGGCCCGTCAACATGTCCATTGGACGCGTGATTAATGGAGTGCTGTTCTCATTACGGATGAATCCAGGTTTAGCCTCCAAAGTGAGAGTAGACGCGTTTTCATCCATCAAACAACGGTGAAAAAGATGCATACGGATAAGGTAGCGTCTGTGTTTGGGATAGTATATTTTTGGGTGGACTCACAAATCTCCATGTCTTTACCTGTATAAATATCAATGATCACACCTTTAGAGATGACATTCTGAATGCTTATGTGCGCCCTATGTCAGTGATGCTTTTGTGCTATAGGATGATATTGCGAAGCCACACAGGCTCGCATCATAGATGTGTATATTGAGCAGGAAATAATTGAGTGCATGCTGCGGCCTCATCGATCACCGGACCTTAATCCAGTTGATCATGTTTGGAACGACATGTATTTGTCTCATTCCCATATTAGGACCCTAACCATGCTTTCAACTGCTTTGGAAAAGCAATGGCTCTCACTTCCTACACATTTAGTAGACCACCTAATTGAGAACATTACAGTATTGCTTCTAGGAAGGATTACACTAGTATCTTCTGATAGAAGGTGATGATTATACCCCATATTAAAGGTACTTTTCGTATACCAACCTTACACCTCCCATTTTTTCAGTATATACAAATGCTAATTTTTATAACACCATAATTATCTATAATTTCTTTTTATGCTATTTTATATCTTCCTATGTGCTGTGTATAAGTTTCATTAAATTCAACTCATAACATTTTGCTTTATCGTCATTTTTGTGATTGTTCTTAAATTTATGTGATAACCATTGTATTTGCTGAGTATGAATGATGACATTTATGATATTTTTTTAAAAAATAATTGTAACTTCTTGTGTAATGTAGAATAAAAAGTTGAAGTTAATTTGTTGGGGAAGTATAATACATCTTCCAAAAGTAAAAATGCAACGCTTGTTCCTTCATTTGATATCAGCATATTATTAATTTTGATGTTATGATTATACAGGAGGTATTTATCTTTTGAAAGCATTTGTTCAATGTATTCAATGGATTTAAATCTTCTTATCTCACAGGTTGATTTAGCTGGAATAGTTTTGATATTTGAGCTGTAATTTTCGATAATAGAGAAAGAGGTCGGATTCCAGATAGGATGCTTAATGACACGATTGATATTATTCTAAATTTTCTTGTTATTTGCAGCAAGAAAGTTCTTTGAATTACAAATAAATATTTTATATTTTACTTATAAGTAAGCAAAAATGCCGAAATTAAGGATGTATTGGTAATTTTTTATATTATGGTAGTTCAGATAATTTTAAATACATTACAATTTTTATTCTCAATTATGTTCAAGCATTTTTCGAAGATTCGTACCATAAGTAGAGTTTTCATTTTAGGTACCGCAGATGTAATGTGGTTATTATTACAAGATTAGATTTTTGCATATATTATTATATCTATAAGAGAATATTTATAAATGTATTTTAGTATATTCAATAACGTATACATTCTATGTGAATACTTTTCTATAAAACTGTAACCTATATAATCAATAATAAGTATTTTTTCTTCTCCGTTTTATATATATTTTACACATACAGCACTATTTTTTTGTTGTAACGGTCATCTATATGAGATTAAAATTTTGCAGATGCTATTGGATATATACATGAATTTTTATGCATTCATTTTTTCATTCCCCGTTTTTATCGTCTATGATTATAAACCATTGTCCTTATATTTTACACTTTGAAATAACAAAAAAAAATTACGTTTTTCTGCTGTCTGTACCACGATAGAACTAGAAATAAGTTATTAACTAACAAAAGAAATGAGCCAACTGATTACTTTAGTCTATCCGGCAATAATTTCTTGTCTTCTAAAATATTACATATTTCTCTCCTCAATCTACCCAATTTAAATTCTATCGATCCAAAATTTTTTTCAATAACTTTTGGATATTTTTTTCAGAATCACGAACGGTAAAATAAATTCGTTCCGTAATTTTTTTATATTTTCTTGGAATGATTAAAAATGTTCTGGTATAACCTCCAACTTTACTTTCTCCTTAGATACTTACCATAACAAAAATTTCATTAGAAGATACAATCTGGTTTTATTGTCCCCATTTCTTCGTCAGACTTCAAAGTGCGTATATATGTTACTTTTTGATTAGTTTGTGGAGGAGTTGTACGTCACCAAGGTAACTGAAAAAGTTTGATTTATACTTAAGAATGGAGAAAAGGATTTTTTTTTAAAATTTCTTTGTTATAGAAATACAGCTAAATTTAAAATAGTTAATAGGCTTAATTTTTGAAGGAATTGATAAAATTAGTTGAGGAAATTTTTGCTTAGTCAATATTGGGACCACAAAAAACATTATTTGGTAAATTATTTTAAATATATTAGTAGTTTTACATTTTTTTTAATCAAAAAAACTAGAATGTGCAAAATTTATCTAGCATTATTCGATAGAAATGCCGCAGTGTTTATGCG
The DNA here is from genome assembly GCA_026290005.1 of Latrodectus geometricus. Lineage (NCBI taxonomy): Eukaryota > Metazoa > Arthropoda > Arachnida > Araneae > Theridiidae > Latrodectus > Latrodectus geometricus. Next base: position 18,968 of record JAPDSC010159718.1, read on the forward strand.
TTTAAAAATTAAACTTTTAGCAACGCAGGATTTATTTGCATATAAGAATATTTTACTCTTTGTCTGTATAAGAATAAGTCCCGCAAAGAAGTCTGTTCATCATGCTTGCCATAGTAACAAGAACTATCCATTTCAAATGGAGGTTAAGGGTGTTATTCATGCTAGAATCTCATGTTATTTTCAAGGCCAAATTGGGGACTTACTCTATAATTCTTCCTGTCGAAAATGAAATGGATCTTGTTTATACTGCAATTGCGTGATTATTGATAATTATATCAGTCAATTAATTTCTTTTTAACCTATTTTAAGAAATATTTGTTTCTATTTTGATTTTTTCCTAAAATATGAATTAATCTTTCAATGTAACAAATGTTTCCAATGGAATAGATAAATTAGGTAAGTATAGTTATCTAATTTATGATATATTCTTGAAAGAAATTAAATACGAAAATTCTATCAAAGATTTCCAAGTGTTATTTAAATTTCATTTCTTAACTTTGCTGTCTGATGTAGAGAAAACAATCTTGGAAAATAGGCATTTAGAAATTTTAAATTCGATTTTAAAAATTATTTTGGAATCTATAAGCATTTTATAGGAAATAAAATTTTTTCTTCAAGCTATATTTGTCTAAGTTGTTCATTCCTAAGTGCCAATAAAAAATTCCTAGCACATTGTTTAAATTTCATTTCCCTTATTTATTCCATGGTATCCAAGAACAAAATATAAAAGAGAATATTTTAAATCAGCTCCTAAAAGTAATTTTACAATCCATAAACCTTTTAAAGAAAATAAAAATTTTTTCCTTCAAGCTGAATTTGTCTAATTTGTTCATGTACACATATGCACAACTCTTACTTCAAAATCTCAACACTTTTGTATCATTTTAACAATTTTTTCAATGCTAAAATAATTTTGAATTTTTAATAAGAGTTTCATACATAATTTATGCAACTTTTACATTACAATTAAATTTAAAATAATATTTTAAGTTGTTTACTTATCAAATTCATTCATCAAATTCATAATTCTCCGTTAATTGAAGCCCTCTGGTCCTTTGGCTCAACTGGTATGGAGTCTTTTGTTGCTTCTGGTTCACTGAATGAACTACGATATTTATGAATCTTGGATTTATTAAATATTTTACAATTTTGGATATGATTATTCCGGTAACGTGTTGCAAGATGGGTAAAACTTCTGGCCATATAACTATACTGATTTTGACAGCAGTCTTCATAACTGCTGTTGTTAGAAAGTAGGTGGAATGAAACAGATACACATCACTATTTCTCGAGGACATTATTCCAGACAGCTGGCCATTGGCTGAGTGGTTAGCGTCCTTGACTTTTAGTCTGTTAGACTCGGGTAGATTCTCGGTTCGGGCATAGACATTCCTTTCTCTGTCTGTGTTTCCTTGTTCTTTCTTCTGAGATTTGGCCTTTGTGGTGGAGTGACGTGGGTAATACTACTCTCCTCTTTAACTTGGTTCTTAAGTGCCAAGGAGTAACGACAAATGAGTAGCAGTTTCCAGCCTTGCTGAGACGAAAAGCTAGTCACACAATGCCCATCATTAGAAAAAAAAAGAGAACAATATTTCAGACATTCGAGAGATAATATTCACTTGGACGGGTTTATTGTTATGGTCCAGATTGAAGTAAGACGCATTTGAAGCGACGATTGAGCCAATATCTAATATGCAATTAGTACCTAAATATGTTTGTTCCGAAGATAATTTATAATAGTATTGAAAGTTGTATTCCAGAAAAAGATATAAATGTTTAGCATTTGAATGTAATATTTATAGTCATGATTAAATGGAGACTTGTCACATAAAGCTGTTTATTTGCAATATAACGGTTGCTTAAGACGTCAATTCAGGGTTTATGAATTATAGGTAGAGGAAGAAGAATCCTTGTTCATACCAAATAATACAATATATATGTATGAGACATTTTCATTGTTACCCTTTTGTTAGCATTGCATGTTAGCGTTTATATTGATACCATTTTTGATTTGTTCTGCATTATCTAATTTAATGGAGGGTGCTATGCGATCTACAGCATCGCAAAGTGTATAAGGCATACATTCGTTATATTGTGAAGCCATTTCACCTTGTTTACTTCTGGTGTTTCGAACTTTTCGTGAATCTACCTTTAACACACATATAATTTTGGATTAATACGTCATGTGCAAATGACGAATAAAAGAATATGATACAAATAAAGCTTTATTCGTGCTTCATTTGTATCATATACTTTTATTTTGCCAAGGCCCTTTAGTTAAGTTTTTAATCCAGCATATTTAGAAATCAAAGGAAGGCACTTCCACTCTTACATATGTCTCTTAAAGAAATTCGGAAGATTTTTCTTGACCCATGCATCCATTAAAGCTCAATAATTCTTACAACTCATTCTAACGTGCTATGCAAAAATACTTACAATATAATGCTTGGCTACATTATAATGCTTAGCATATAAAACGGGAGTTAGATAAGGCGGGAGAATTTTTGCACGAATTGTATAAGAAATCCGGGATTCCAACATCAAATTAGTTATCCACAATGCAAAGATCTTTCATTCACCTATGAAAACTATGATTCAAGTTTCTCAACCATAAAATAAACAGAAAAAAAATTGAAAAAAAGATGATAAAATTATAAACGCAAGCGAAAGATGCGTCTATGGTACCATGTTCTGGACTAAAACCCAGTTTGTAAAATCGTGAGAAACCAGTTCGCAGGATACAAATTTTATTTGTTAAAGCTTCACAAAACAAAACATATATTCGAAATCAAGTATGCTTGAGAAGCCAATAGATATATTTCTTTGAGAATGGCGTTTCCAAAATTAACGATTTAAAAAAATAGCTTAACTTAAATAATTAGTTAATCATTAGTTTCCAGACTGAGTGACAACTCAAATATCAAAGTATTTATTCCAAAGATTGGCTTAAGCCTAAATAATCAATAAATTCATGATGAGACTTATTTCTTCAGCAACATAAAAATTATTTAAAATTTGATCAAGAAGACTAAATAGAATATTTTAATCAAAGAAATTTCCGCTCAGTCAAGCAATGTCTAATTGAGTACTGATCCTTTCTCCACACTATCTTCCTTTCTCTAGAGCCGCAAAAAAGATTGAAAAAAGAACAACTGAATGGAATTCTTTCGATTTTCAACTCGGATATTTCTCTACAAAATGATAAAATTTAGAGACTGACGTACTACAAAATAGAACGTGACTGAGAATTTTTAAAATTATAGAATTTTGGCATCTGGAAAAGAAAACAAAAAAGATAATTTTAACAGCCAGTATAATATTTTTATTTTTCTTGGTTTTTCAATTAAATTTTTGTTGAATAATAAATTTGAAATACTTTCATAGTTTGTTATCCTTGCAATTAAACTGGATCATATTTTTAATTGTATGTTAAAAGACATTTTTTTTAATTTCTAATGTCCGGTTGCTATATAGGATTTCCACCTTTCAGCATTACAAGGGGCGTGATGGTAAATTTTAGAGTGGGTGTGTCATCGTTGCCTCTAAAATGGGCGGGTCTTCGTAATTAAGATGCAGGGACTAAGCAGAAGACCCTTAGACTTGGCTTACCACCTCCAGAGGTATTATTTCACTTGGAGGACATTGCGACTATGACGTAGTTAACGTGTCCTAGTCGCCATTAGCAAACACAACTTCGGTTAAATCGGGATTAGAACTCATTACCGCCCGATAACGAGGACGAAAGCACTAACCAACCATTCCTCCTCGACCTTTATGTTCTAAAGCATTGTTTTTAACAATTTTTTTTTAAAAATATTAACTTTTGTTTTAATATTTTTTTTTAAATATACAATGTGGTTAATTCGCCATCAGTGTAGTGTCAGTTTGGAGGAATTTGCGCCAACTTTCCGGTTTGGCGGTATTTTGCACATGTATGGATAGTTACATTCATATTTTTTATAACAGAATTACATTTAGCAATTAAAATAGAACCAACAACTTTCTTTTACTACATTTGAACTCATTTCCATTATTTTATTTTGAAATTCTTTTTCTGCTTTGAATATTTCGTGAAAGATATGCTGAAAATATTAACCGTTAAGTCTGCAATAACCGG
>JAPDSC010159729.1:0-14821 GCA_026290005.1 Latrodectus geometricus
ATTCTTTTATCTCGTGATTGTATTTTCTTCTCATTGTTTTTTTTTTTAAACAGGTCCATAGATTCTTGTGATGATTTTACTTTCAAAATTTCTCAATATGTTTTTACTCAATAACACCCCAGTTTTGTATCCATAAGTAACTATTGGTCTTGTTAAAATTTCATATATTTACATTTTAAGGTTTTTAAATAAATTTGCTTTGTAAAATCCTATCATTTGTATATATTGGTATATTTCCATTTTGTATCAATATATTTTTGCAATAGGGAATTTCACATTTATCATAAATTTCATATTGTAAAAAATAAAGATTTATATATTCTTAAAATTGTTATCATCGATGTTTTATTCTTTCTTCAGATTTTGAAACAGTCATGAATTTAATCTCATCTTCTTTAATCATTAAACTTTCATTTGCATTTTTTATTTTTATAAATTATTTTGAATTTCTAAATATTGTATCCCTTTATTCGACTGATATAATCAATTGATGGACAAAATAACGAATGAATGTTTAGCTGTTTAATAAGTTATGGAATTCAAATGTGTTTCCACTTTTTTCATCTGCATTTAAATGGGCTTTTAAGCTTTTGGCATTTTCGTATGTTTTGTAAGTTTTGTTAGTATTCCTTATTGTGCATTTTTCAAACATTTTTTTTATGTTGATAATTTCGAATACTTGTTGGAAACCGATAAATAATATATTTATAAAATTTTTCCATAATTTGTCTAACTACATTAAGCCAATCCATATACTTATTATAACAAAATAACATTTCTATTCTCAAAGAAAGTTTTATGCATATTTTTTTTATTTGCTTATTGAACGACATGATTATATGTTATATTTGTAAAGTTATCCTTCTGTAATTTTTTTCAATCCAAATTTATCCCTTTCTTACTTAAAAGAAAAGTAAGGACCAAAATTCATCATGCCGCAATGTCATGTATGATTTCTGATCAGTAAATTTTTAATAAATTTATAAAACAGTTCTGTTACATCTATTACGTTAATTTTAATCTGGGCAGTTTCAATCAGGAGTGCTTTAATTTTATTACAATGCAATTTTATTGCAATACTAAATATTTCGGTGAAAGACATTATATTTGAGTATATTCTCATACATTAGAACTTTCTCCGTGGTATTCCTTCAATCACTAAAATTGGTTTGGTTAAGGATTGAAAGGAGGGATCTAGGTCAACGGTGAGGCGATTATGTTGCTGTAAATTCTGCTCTGTGGCAATTGAAGTTATGTGGCATAGATTTTACATCCTGGGACATTACTTTTAGCTAGTCGTGTTCATTTGATGGTGCACGCAGTGATTTCTTTTTTCAACCAATTTTATTTTATCACCCAATATTTTTATAATTAAGTGCAGGACGTCTTTGGACAACAGACAATTAACACGTTTTAATCATTAATGATGAAGAGAAATTAATTGCATCTTTCAAGCCATTTGGAAAAATCTACTATACCAATAACGAATTGATGAAAAAATTACTTGAAACTCACTCCCGAATATACCACGAGGGAATAACATGGATGTAAAAGATTTGCTACTTAATATAGAAATATTACATATGAAATTGTATTTTTGAGTTCAATTTATATCAGTATTATTGAAACATAGGGCCTCTGAAAAAGATATTGTTATTTAACGAATATTCAGACCAGTTATGAGTTAAATTCGAAAGATCTAGTTGATTTAATTGATCTATAGTTACACCGAGATGATAAATTTAAGTTCATAATGGTATATCGAGATCATTTAACTAATGGGAATGATAGAAAAATATTTGATTATTATTTCCACATTTCTTTTAAAATTGACAGATTTCGGTATCAGAGTTCCTTATTTATAAAATATGGCTTAGAAACATAATAGAAACATTTTATTCTTTTGGGAACTTCCTAATGATATAGTTAAAGAAGAAAAGTCTGTTGCAATAGAAAAGTCTGTTGCTTCAAGTTCTTTATTGGCTAACTAAAAACTAAAATTTTAATAAACTCAATTTAATTTGTTTTACCAATTTCACGTATTCTCTATGGGCTAATATATATATTTATATTTGGAAATTTTGAATAATAATTGAATTCGGATTTTTTTTCCCTTTGAATTATGTTCTAACGTAGTACCATTTTAGTTTGTAAATCTTAATGCATTGTAAATTTTCCCGTTATAACTGTAAAATAATTGTTATTTCCAATTACTATTTAAAGGAGTTTAGGTTTTTTTTAATATTGGAAAAAATCCGGATAATCTAAGTTTAGTTCTAATATGTACTTATATACCGAATAATCACTTATTTTATAGGTAACAATATTTTTAATGGTTTCACACCACGTTACGCATTGTTTTGTCATATAAATTATTATCATCATCAGCAGCATTGGCACGATAGCCCTTTGTGGGCCTGTGCCTTCCTCAGAAGCTTTTCCCAATCAGCCTTTCTCCCAGCAATTGATTTCCAATTCTTTACTTTTAGGATGGCAAAGTCGTCATCCATACAGTCTTTCCATCTCTTTTTGGGAAATTATTATCATAGATATAAATGAAATACTTATATTCATGAGAGAGATCACACGAAGGTACGCATTTAGCAACAGAAGTGTAATATTCATTTAAGCATTGACTTATATCTTCAAAACTACTTTTTCAAATAAACAAAATTATTTGCATGGAATAGCATAAAGTTGCACAGAAGAAAACTGGGACTGGATAGTATCAATGTGGATCAATGCTATTAATAAGTTTGCAAAATTTATATTAAAAAAAAAAAAAAAAAAAAAAAAAAAAAAAAAAAAAAAAAAAAAAAAGTCTGCCCTTATATTGGCGTTTGTTTTTAAATACCAATCACAATATTCTCCTATATTTTTAACATAAAATGTCTCAACAACTGATACTCGCTTTAACTTAACTCTTTCTCATTTAATTCATTGTAGAATATTTCTGTTAGAGTTAATTGCCTATTCTTGTGCATTTTGTTAAGTCACATTAGGAAAAATTCCTTTTCTTTTAACTGAATCGAAATGTTTTTCATGTAATTAAATTGATTTTTATAAGATGTTTAATTAATCTTTCTAAATTTGTATGAAATTCATTTTATCCTGAAAGCGGATATGCATTTATTCGAAATAATTCTTAAGTGTTTGAAATGAAAAATGTATGCTTATTATTTTAATATAATTTCATATTAATGTCATAAGCATTATAATGTTCTAAATTGTGAAAGTAGAAACTTAAAAATTTTGATGTATTCATTGCTAAATTATTATAATTTCTGAAAGCCTTAATAACTTTTTTGAGTAAAAGGTGGAAAAATATTTAAAATAAAAATCTGATCCTTATAAGAAAAATGGTTTCGCATGTCTATCTTAATGAAGTATATCCAATAAATATAAATCTTGAATAGAACTATCTACACCTTACAATGAATTCAATAGATTTTATTCGTAAATAGTATTATTGTATTTGACTTTTTAGAAAGAAAGATCTTGAAAAACGCCCCTCTCAAGCTGTGAAGAAAGCCACCACGTGTTTCAATGATTTTGATTTATTTCCCTATTGTTACCATTCTTGTTGGATCCTCGATTCCTTTTCAAAGTGTCCATTCCTTGTGAATACTATTCCTGCTCCTTACAATGAATGATATATTTCATCACTCAATGTAGTTTTTGTAGCACTGTACCTCTTTTTCTACGGGTAAATTCTGATTCCTCAATTCTTTTCAAAGGTCGATTCATCACTCAAATTATGCTCAGTCCTTTCTTAGTGATTGTTAAAAATCGCCTTTTATTATTATTTTCATCTATTCTTTTCCATAAAATACTGTTTCAAATGTTTTCTTAGAGGTCACTTTTCCTTTAAAATACCTATTGCTACAGTCATGAAAGTACATGTTTACTTCCAAAAATCTCTCTTCTTTGACACAGCTTTTCAGTATCGTCACTTTAAATTCCATTAGATTTTCCCAACATTTATTTTTCGAAATGCATTTAGACATTAACGCTATAACAAAATGCTATTAAAATAAAAAAATATATATATTTCTAAGAATTAAATTGTATGATTTGAAATATGTATAAAAATGTTGACTTAATGTACTCATAAAACCTTATATAATTTCATTTCAATAATTTTTATTTTCATGTGAGTCATTGCTTGTGTTTATCATTTTAAAAGTGAGAAACTCTCCTTCTATTTTATTGATAGAAATTAAAAATTTTACTCATTATTGATAGAAAATTCAGTTTAAATTAAAATAGTTTACGATTATTTTTTTAAGAACACATTTTTTAAAGAAACTTTATAGATTTATTACATTTTAAGTTTTAACTGTTCTTATGATTGATTCCGGCTAATAGTCTTTGCTCACAAGGATACTCCTTTCCCTCCCAGTTTTGCAAAATATTTCTTTTAGACATTTCTTTTCATTTCTAATTATATTATCTATGAGAAGAATAACAGTTGTTTCAGGGGTTATTGTACTGTTCTGTAAGAAACGAATTATTTTCAGAGCCAAACTTTGATATTCGAGTGAAACGATTTTTCGGTGTAAATGCGCTTTAGGTCCCCTACTCTGCCAACTTGGCGAAAGTGTGCTGTGGGTCCCGTACTTGGCGGGTTTTCAAAAACGCTGTTGCCATGGCGATAATGGAATACGATTTTTAACTAATCAGCAACCAATGAAAATGACCGAGTTTTCAAACTGAAACTAATTAACGACCAATGAAAATGCTAAAAAAAAAAAAACCAATTAATGAGCATGCGCGAAAAAACGCAAATTATTTCCTACGGAGGTTGCCATAAAGAGCTCATTGGGTATAAAAACGTCCGGTTTACCACGCTTGGTGCATTTATCGACAAGTTGGCAGAGTAGGGGACCTGAAGCGCAGATTAACGGATTTTTCTTAATTTATTGTAATTTTTTACTAAATAAATTCCTCTGTGTTTACTTGTATATTAAAAAAATTTAGTTTTTAATATTATCGAGTGAAACGATAATATTAAAAACTAATTCTCCTTTCTCGAGTTTTATTAAAAAAATCTGCATTGCAAAAGCCAAATAATCTTATGATAATTTTTTCAAACATTTGAATTAATTTAGAATTATTTCCAAATTCTATCAATTACATCATTTGTCATTGAATCAATATTGTGTAGTAGTCCTTGAAAATTAACGCGATAAATTTCCATTATAAAATCGAAAATGGTATTTGAAGTTGAATCGGAAATGGTAATTGAAGGCGAACTTGTAATTATTAAATAAGCAATATTTTACAATAAAATCACACCTAAGCTGATAAAATTGAACCTTGTCTCAAAACTATACAAATATTTAATATAAATGTGAAATGTAGTTTCTTTTGTTGTATGTAGTTAAAATTAATTTGGAAAAATAAATGAAAAAATACAACTTGTCAAATGATTCTAAGCAGTTAAAAGTAAATATATTAACTAAATAGTTAACAAATAAATAAATGTAAAACAAAGAGAAAAATATTATCTCCACAAGGTTAATTTTTTACAAATTATATTTCCTTATCTTTTAATCATAGAATAAAACCAAAATTGATTATAAAACATCTAACATTTAGTTGGATTGCACAAAAATTATTTATGATTGTTTTCTATGTTATTGTTTCCTATTATTTATGATTGTTTTATGCACACAAAGTTTCATGAAAATACAATAAATATTTATTAAATGAAATCCTAGTCATTCTTTCATGATCGCTAGAGATCTTATTCTTTTTATATGTAGAAGCATCTACAATATCAGTTGTAATTCTTAAATTCAGCACAGACAATTTTTTATAATCTTTTATCAGCATATATATTTTTATATTAGAATAAATTTTGTTAGTTTTTGAGTGGAAATTAACAGTTATTTTATATTTAATGACTATAAATTATTTTAAAAAATTATAATTTCTGCTTGAATTTACGCAACTATAAATAAAATAACAATTCCAATATATTTCTATCTTTTTTTAAAAAAAAAAAAAAAAAAAACCCGAAATACGGATTTTCTCATTTTTTTTTTTTATACTTGTTTGATATCTGAGAGTAGAGTACATAACTACACCATTTCCTATTAATTTAAACGTGATTAAATTCATAAAGTAAACACAAGCGTGGATTTTTTTTATTATATTATATTTGCAAATACCTGCGCTCACATTTATTATATTTAAAATTTTGCTTATAATAAATAAATAAGAATTTTCAATGAGATTTAATTAACAAAATTTTAATCCAACAAAATTATCAGATTATTAATTTCCAATCAAAACCTTACAATTTGTTGATCAATGAGATTTTATCTTCACATTCGTATAAAACTGTTTTGGATACCATAAAACAGTAAGTACATTTTGTTTTAGGTTAATGAACTCATACAAAAATTACGTATTATGCAATTATTTAACTTATATTACAGTCATTGTTCTGAGAAAACTGAGTTGTTATCTAAATCTGGTCACCTAACTGTCACTGAATAATTATTTTTAAATACATATTAATCAGATTAAGAGCTTTTATATTAAAAAGATAATGGTGTTAATTTTGAAATCATTCGATATTTGATTAGTTAGGCCAGAAATATAGTTTCTTAGTGCTTTCCTATCCTCTAGTAAACAGTAATGTAAAATTTACTTTGCTATATGTTTGGAGTTGTCTAAAAAATATGAATAATAGTAAATAGCTCGAAATTTAAAGAACGTGGTTGAGCATTATGCTGTGTTATTTTAAGAAAGAGTTCAATATGTATTTGAAGGATTTTCTGATAGTGCTTGTTATATGTTTTGGGTTGTTGAGAAAGTACCTGTATCAGTTTTTTTGGGTTCAATTCCATTATATCCCCGTACTATAATCATCGCAATTGGAAATAATAAAAAAAACAGCAATTATTGTCGTAAACATTTGCGTCATATATTGTTTAAAAAGGTTTAAAGGTTAATTAGCGCTTTAGGTCCCTTACTTCGACAACTCGCGAATTTGATGTGCTTTTTCGCGCATGCTCATTAGTTACTATTTTGTTTTAGCTTTTTATTGGTCGCTAATTAAGTTTCACTTTGAAATAGCGGTAGAATTTTAATGGGAAAATGGGATCGGTGATTTTGAAAATGCGCCAAGTAGGGGACCTAAAGAGCATTTTCACCGGTTTAAATTTTTTGAAAACCACTAAAAAATAATACAAACATTTTATTCACATCATTACTGACAAAACTTATTACTGAATGCTAAAATTTATTTCTATCGGAAACTGTGCTTACCAATCGCTTCGATAATCGATTGCGGAGATGTAATGAAATAGCTCCGTTTTTTGCTAGTAAAAACCAATCATTTTATGAGTGTGGAATCCATGCAGTTACAAGAAAGAAAAAAAAAAAGGTATTGGACTAGAATTGACAATATAGAATTCAATAAAATATTTGTTCGCTATACGCTTTTCATTTTCATAAAGAATAAAGTTATTTTCTGAATAATCCAATATTTATAAGTTAATTTGAGCTTCGTTGTACTTTATGATGCCACCGGAAATCGAATACTTCTCCTTTATTTAGAACAATACAAATAGGTATGAATATTTATAATTTTGTTCCTTTTTAATATTCATGGCTTGTGCAAATTCATAAAACAGTTTTCATTGTTTTATAAATTTTTATCGCCATTAAAAAATAAAAAATAGCTGTGACTTTTAAAGTATAGTTGAATCTATTTTAATTCTAAAAAGTAATTTTCTGCTGAAGAAAAATTTTTTAAATGCAAAACATTTCAATGCTCTTTACTTTGAATCTGAATACTTTAATTGTATTCGGGATTGTTTAAGGGAAAACCTTGAACTTATATTCTTGTTTCGAAAATTTCTAAAAAGAGAGACCTTTTCAATTTATGTTTGAAAAATTATTCCTATGATGAAAAGGAATTTTTATTTTCAAGATTTTGTTTCTGTTTATTATTAAATTAATGTTTAGAACACTGTACCGTACTTTTTAAATTTCTAAAATTTCTAAAACTATTTAGAAAAGCGAATTTCGAGTTGTTTTTTTACTGTATATTGCGTGTTATATTGATTTTCATACGTTATTTTGAAAATCAATATTTTGTAAATAATCGAAAAATTATAACCAATTTTCTTTTCAAGAAAACTTCCTTTCGAATAATCATAAGTGAATAGCTTTTGTTAGCTGGATGATAATGGAACACTCATTGAGTTGTAATTGTCGAGAAATATCTTGAGAACTTGGTTTGGAGTGAATGGAATGACCAACTTGATTTCCAGACTTGAATTTAACAGAGCATCTATGGGACTATCTTGGTAGGCAGGTTGGTGATTTAAGTCCTCCTCCAAGGTCTGTAGAACAGTTAGAAAACAGCTTATTCCCTATCTGGTCTTTCTTTCCTATTTCAGTACCGGCAACTTAATTGACAGCATAGAAAGTCAAAGTCGCCGATGCATCCAAGTTAGGGGTAGAGGTATCTCTTATTAAAACCCTTTTCCATTATGCTTCTATGACATTTTACTACATAAAAAATAATTCTTTTTTCCAAAAATAGACTTTTCTAGCAAGATTGCTTTTTTTTTCTGTTGTAAATCCTTTATACGTTTTTCTTATGTAAACTTATATGTTTCAATCAATATATACCTGTTTTGTGCATCATTTTCTATTCATTTATTTGCAAATTAGGCACAAAAAAACCGATTGTTCCTTAACTTTAGAGGACAGAGTAAGTTACCCGCGTTAATCAATTCGAAAGAAATTCGCGGAATATTACTAATAGTAATTTTAAGTAAAATGAAAATATTTAGGAATTTAAACTAAATGAAACATTATTTTATTATTCCTTCCAAAATAAAATTACAAAAAGAAAATATATTCTTTAATAGTAGGCAAATGGAAAGTTAATAATAAAAATCTCAAATAAGAACAGGAAATATAAATTTTGTATCATAGTTATAATTACAAAATATTATAGTTTACTTAGTTTTATTTCTAATGGATTATATTGTTAGACAGGACTCATCAGTGGAGATAAAAAAACATTTTTGAGTCATGGCAGCAATCAGCCCTCTAGTAACTGAACAGGATGCTGATATTACCGGTACAGAAGATGGACTTATATCTGGTTTTCTTGATGAAACAAACAAGAGTGCATTAAGATCGGAATCTAAAAAAAGAGAAAAAATGGATCAACCGAAAGCTCAAGTACAGCCAACTTTTTTATCCTGTCTTTTTCTACACGATTTTGAAACAATACGATTCAACAATATTAGGTTAGGGAAAAATTAATCCATTGTTTTTTCGGTAGACGTCCGATATCTTGTAAGGTGCATATCAAACAATTTCAAATTTATGCTCATTGGAAATGTGACATTTGACACTAAAATATTCTCTTGCGGTTTTTTGTTTGATTAATTCAGTTATGAGTACAAGGTTTTAAAAATAGAAGACAACAAACAGAAAATTCAATACATTTTAGTTTTTTTTTTTCTTTTTTCTTTTTTTTTTTTTATAATGGCGAAAATGCTAACCAGGTGGCTAAAATTGTGAAAGGTGTTTATCGTCCTATATATGACTATAACAACCAATTACGCACAATTTTGGTTTCGTTGATTCCGTTTGGGTATTTGGATGCTAAAGATGCACCTCGCATGGATACAACATTGTCGAGAATGTCTATAAAATATCAAATATTATCAAAGTTGACAGCACGTCAGCAGTCATAGTTTCGCACAAGGCCTAAAAATCTACATGAAACTGTTTTAAACCTTTTTACAAAGCGAATCTGAAAGAAGTTACAAAAAGTTCACGTAAAAATAATGGATTTCTTTTTCCCCAACCTAATATTTTCATAAATTTTTGTTCCCGTACGAATTCCAAAACTATTTTAATTTTAATTTTGTTATAATGCATTTATTAGATTATCGGCTTATGCCGATGCATGTGCCAGTGACTTGGCCTACTTCATGGCTTCGTCACTTCGTACTCTGGAGTAACGGGAATACCCGAATTTTGTGGAGTCACTTTTTTATTCCTTTCATAGTTCTTCTACTTGTGAGCATAGTATTTCACTCTTCATTACCATGTTAAGATATTCAGTTCGTAGGATGCAATAAATAACTTCAATAAAATTCTGGATGTTGTTATTCAAACTAAAGATTTTTTAAAATCTGATGGTGATATTTCTACTGATTATAATTTTTTACTATTGAAAAGGTAATATTGGAATTTATGTCAGATTATGATAACAAAGAAATCTATATAACGACGAAGTAAAAGGTGAAATTCAGGTATTAAATGCTGATTTTATTAGCGAGGGCCTGCAATTTGCTACAAGTATGGAACAACATTTTCTTATTCTGACATAGAGCGTGCATTAAAATTTTAACTTTTTTTTCTTCAAAGGTGGGGCACATTGGGTGGCTAGACCAGTCACCCATAGCAAGGCAGGTAACTGCTATTCCTTTTAGCGTTGCTCTATGGTCACCGGTGAACCATGTCACGGAGGTACGAGTAGAATTGCCCATGTCACACCACCCCAAACCCGTTTATAAGGCGGGCCACATTCATCCATCATCTCAGAAGAAGAAAAGACAAAGATACGGAGAGAGATAGAAGGGAAACGTCCATGCCCAAACCTGGATTCGAACCCGGGACCAATAGCTCAGGTGTCGGGAACGCTAACCACTCAGGCATTGGCAGGCAAATTTCAACTTTATCTTAAGTTTCATACAGCAAGAGAACCAAACGTAAAAGAATATATAAAAAAAAAGTTACTAATAACAGACGTTGTAACAAAAAAAAAAAAAAAAAAAAAAAAAAACAGTTATTGATAATAACGAACGAAATTCTTTATTTGAATTAATTCTAACAGTTTTGCTAGACATACTTGACATATCTACTGATGATAGAAGTTTTGATCCAGTTTAATAAATATGCACACTTGTTAAAAAGTACCAATGAATAATTTTTAGTCAGCAGTTTTATTCCTAATTTCAGTTCAAATTTTTATAGGTTTTATATACGGAATTTTTCCTGTATCCTAGTTAATTTCTGTAATAAAGTTGAATTATTGTTATTTTATAAAAATATAGAGTAGATTTCATTATTTTTTTGGGTATGTTTTCTATAAGGAAATATTTAGTTTTTTCATCGTATATGATTTCTAAAAGTTGTGGAACACGCCCCCGAATTTGCTGTAAAATTTTCAATTTTTTGTACGGTTTTTAAGGAACGTATATACCGCATAAAACGTGTTGGATGTAATTCCAGGCATTCACTCTAATAAAGCGGCCGCATTGGCCTGGTTTGACTTAAGCGTCATTCTCATTAATAGAAGGTGATGAGTACGAATCCTGGCTTAACCAAAGATTTGTTGCGTTCATTAAAGATGGCTGGGTCATATTAATTTCATCGTGGTCGCAATGTCCTCCAAGTGAAATGATATTTCTTGGGAAAGCGGGTCAAGCAGTCAGAAATCTTCTGCTTAGTTCTTTCTTCTAAATTATGAAGATTCTCACCCGGCTGCTTCCGTCTAGCTGGTAGAACCAAACTTAGGGCTAGATGCAGGTAAGCATGCTGGTGTAGCAACAACTCTCATTAATTAAAAGGATGCATAACATAGCTTACGTATGTAATATATAATTGTGTTCATACATTCAAAACTGAGTTCAATCCTTCAAGTTTACCTATTTTGATGGCTCAGATTTACTGTACGGTCGCTCTTGGCGCGATTTGCCAATCACAAATTGACCAATCACAGATTAGGGATTCCGACCACTGAAAAAATGGGGGACTCTGATAAAATAGGAACCGACCAATAAAAAATGGAATATTGTGTTTATTTTCAAATCTCGCTTGACCAAATGGGCGAAGTTGTCGAGATTTTTGGCGATTTTTTGAAAAATTTGCCAAGAGCAACCGTACGGTAAATTTTTACCATTTTGATTTACATATCTCTGATGATTTGAAAAATTTAATATTGAATCTGTTCTTTTTATTCATGTTCAGTTATCTTACTTATTTTCACATACTCCAAATGGAGATTATGAAATGACAGAAAACAATAACGAAGAATTTTGTATTTTAAAGTGAGGTTCATTGCAATATGCACGCTTCACCGATCTACCGAATGAATTTACAGCTTATTGGATTTTCAGAATGTTAAGCAATCACTATTTTTTTCATTATCGTCCATCATTCCTTTCATTCTTCAGGTATACCGCATATTTATTTTTTCAGTTTCATAACCATGGATATACTGAAAGTTATGCAACTGTTTTAAATTAAGACTTTTGTGTTTCCTTAAGCTGACTTAATATAGTTTTACTCACAAACAATTTGGTGCTGTCCATAGAAGCCCAAATGTATATTCTGTAATCCATTTTGCATCTTTTGAACTTAAAAATTACTCTTTTCTTCACCAATGGCTAGCAAATGTGAAAGGATTGGGGTTAAAACTTCCTAGCTGTGTCCTGGAAAAATTTCAGAGAGAAATTGTTTATTTTTATAATCTGTAAATAAAAAAATTCCGAAAATTTGCTGTTTTTGAAGCTTTTTATAACACAAATTAGTAACACTGTTTTTACAATTTTCGTTAATTCACTATGCATACAAAATTATTAACTTTTTTTATGTGACACTAATTTATGTTAATGTATTGAATCTCTTGAAAATTCGGACAATATGTAAAGTACCTTTCACTCATTGCAGATGGATCCAGAGTGTAGAAAAGGTAAAAATATTGTTATGGATCCCACGGTAATTGAAGATGCAGTGATGTCTGTGCTGAAACAAAGTGGCGGTGCTGATGTATGCTCAAGATTTTATTACATTTATGATTGGTCCAGTTAGAACTCACAACTGTACTTATACTAATTATTTGATTCTACTAGAGGGAGCCAAATTTGGAAGACTGCCAAAGAATCGCAAGCGAATGGTCGCGCATGATGCAAGGGGTTTTTGAGAAGGAGCTTCAACAACTGAGACAAAAACATGAAGAATTGGATGAAGAGGTAATCATCATAAAAAATATTAACCAATATATAATACAACATAATATTCAAGATAAAACATATCAAACATATAAGAATTCCTTATAATCTTTTTATAGCTAATTTTTCCATGCAATAAAATTTTCCATCGGAATATAAAATTCATACATTAATTATGCCAGAAATATTCTCCACTAAAAATATTCCAAACAAAGAGACTAAGTCAAATTGTTTGGTATAAGACAAAGAGTTTACAAAGTTTACAGTTAGACAAAGAGACTAAGTTTCATTTTGATTTTTTTTCATCAAAACATTTCGAAATATTACGCAAAATCAGTTCATATAATAAATGCTAGTGTCAAACATTCTCATGGATCATATTTAGATATAAATAGCAACAACATTTTGCTTCTGAAGGATAATTTATTGTGCCCAGATATAAAACAATATTAAATAATATAGTTCTGTAAATAAAGAAGGTGTAAATACATAGATAAAGGCACAGAATACGTTCAAAAATAAAGAAATTATAAGCATAATTTTAGGATTAGGAAATTATTCCATAATTAGCTTATAATGAATCTTCTTAAGCAAGACTGATTATCCATTCACCGTCAAGAAAATTCCATCACGTATTGGGAAAAGCATAAGTTATCTAATTCACAATGACTAAGCATAACTTATTATAATTATCATTTAAGGCATCTCTCCAACTTAAGAAAGAATACTTGAGCTAGAACTTTCGAAATTTAGTAGTCCGACTGGTAGAGCCCGACTCAGGATTAGGTACAGGGAAGCATACTGGCGAAACTACAGCTTAGAAAAGAAACCGCGGTGGACTGGTTGGTTAAGGTCTCTTTCTCATTATCTGAAGGTAGTGATTTCAGACCTCAGCTTAATAGAAGATCTGTCTTGTTCACTAAAAGTGTCTGCAGCACATTAAATAGGTTGTGGTAGTAATGTCTTCCAAAAGAAATGAAAGATCTGGGGCTGACAAGTAAAGTATTCGAAGATCTTCTGCTAGGTCCCTGCTCCTAAATTACTAAGATACCCGCTCAATTGTTTCCCTCTAACTAGTAGAGACCAACTCAGGGCAAGGCACAAGGAAGCATGCTTGTGCTATTATAACTTAGGAAAGGAAATTTAATGAGAAAAGCTGCGCTAATAAGGGAACAATATCTAATTCGATTGTGTCGATTCGCATCTGATATGGCTCAGAAAATCTCACGTCGAGAAGTATGAAAAATACTGATAATATCTGCACAAATCGTGTAAGCAAATCCTGCAAAATTACTAAATTACTATTTTGTATCCTGTGATAAAAAGAATGTTGAGAAGATAACAGGAATACTGATTCTCCCCTTCCTGAATTATTTAATTATGACATTGCATTGAGACATTTATCAGTGAAGTCAATATTTCTTAGAATCATATTATCTGGGATTTCGAATTACTCAGAAATATTTATAAAAAAATGTACGAAAAGCTTTTTTTTATTTAAAACTAATCGTCCTTTTTTTCATATGTTTTTAGAAATGACTACAGTTCAAGTGTCAACATTGTCACGTGATGGGTTTATTTGTTGACTACCCATCGCTTTTTGCCTTTG
Organism: Latrodectus geometricus; assembly: GCA_026290005.1. Taxonomy (NCBI): domain Eukaryota; kingdom Metazoa; phylum Arthropoda; class Arachnida; order Araneae; family Theridiidae; genus Latrodectus; species Latrodectus geometricus. The sequence goes on from JAPDSC010159729.1 coordinate 14,614, forward strand.
ATGGCTATTTCAGCCAGCATCAATGAATTAAAGTGGATTTCAAACAATTACAAACATTCAAATCAGAGGCGGAATTCGACAAAAAATGTTGACAACGGAGAAATTCAATACACATAATATTAAACAGAAAGCCAGAATTTGGCATTCGTCAAAGTGAATTAAAATTGCATACATGAAAATGTTTATGCTGTAAAAAGAAGAATTATAT
>JAPDSC010159761.1:0-11396 GCA_026290005.1 Latrodectus geometricus
ATAAAACATTAAATTTTAAAACGTTTAAAGTTAATGTAGCAAAAAATAATAGTTCTAAGATGATATGTATGTGGTGTGCGTGTATACATACTTTTAGTCATTTGTTATCAATATTCTGAAAACAAAGTATTGAGTTTCCCTAATCTTTTTGATGAATTTGTTCATATTTCGTTACAAGGATTGCAAAATAAATAAAAAATCGCCCTTGCCGATTTAAACTAACCATAAAGCGGATGTTATGATTTTTTATTGCTTGCATAAACAATCAAATATTAATATTTAATGTGCTTTACATGCTACATGAAATAAATTTATCTTTTCTTAATGATTAATAAGTATTTATTTTTTTAATAGCGGTATCGAGACAAAATCTCCAAGAGTATATAAAATAACCCATCCCACTAAGATATTCAACAAAACTTTCTTTCCAACTGCCCACTGAAGAGCTAATCCCATTGACAAATTCATTTGTTTTTGATGGGTGAACAAAATTGTATATTCAACATTATTGGGAAAAACGATTATTTGTTGAACTAACAGACCAATTATAAGTAAAATAAAGTGACGTACACATGATCTCAACTGTAACAAAGAAACAACCACTTTATGGTTAGTAAAGAAAAAGAAAAAAGGGGGAAAAAAGAAGGAAAATTAGAGCATGTGCTATTTTCGTTCCCAGTTTCTTATCAATTATTCTCAGACATTTATTTTCCCTGATAAACGTTATCTTCTTATATCTCACTGAGTAATCCAAATCTTCCTGAATTGTTATATTCTAGAAGTTATAATTAACTTTTCGTCAATCCTTAGGAAATTTTTAAATTTCATATTTTCTCGATAGCTGTTTTTTTTTAGTGTATACTCACACGAGGAAGTACATGCTAAAAGCATATATGGGAGAATGCGCAGCCTGCCTGCAAGGCCTAGTTAGCTATTTTTGTTAAATAACACACATATTAGGACTGGCAGAAGTAGGCCTGCAAAGCCTACTCAGAATAAAGACAACCACTTTCGTTTTTTCTTCAAGTGGCAAAAGTGTGCACTTAAGAGAAAGAAAAGTACTTATTTTCTAACCATCCATGACAATGTCTTTCTTGTTTCATGAAAATTTAATTAGCTAAAATTTCGTATATATTATAGTTTGTTAATTATCCAGAAATTGTACTTTCAATATGCAACCAAAGTTTACTTGTAGTTTTTTTTTTAATTTTGTCTATTAAAACTTTTGAATTGTCTACTAATCCTTGCATTTAAATTCTTGTTATATGTTATAACTCTTTGTACTTGTGGAATGGATAAAATAAATAAATAAAAAATGGTAGTTAACAATCTATGATTCTTGAATTAACTCCCTATTAATATATAATTATTCATAATATGAAATTGAGTCCCATTAAATTTTGGCATTGAACACTTATTGTTTCTATTGTATTTGTTCTTTTGTAAATTTATGTCCATATTAACTCTATGTCCTGCTCCAAAATACATTTACACTGGAGTCAGCCGGGTTTAGCCTGGATGCTCCCAACCAAGTCTTGCCGACTATGTACGAGTTCCAAAAGCCATGGGGATTCACATTGTGACAAGTTTAATTTTATTTACGACGACTACACACGCAAACCTTGTGCACTACTGAAAATAAACCTTCTGCGCATCCACTACTGTATAATGGTCATTTTACATTTGTCTAGTTATCTACATATCCCTTCTTCGTATTTAGTGACTGGTTGGCAAAGAAAATTTTCGATACACAATAACCTTACTGCTATGGAAAAAGAAAATTCCATTTAATGAAGTACGTGCTTTATTTTATTTTACTTGATATAATTTCTATTTTTATCCTTATTTAGTTAATTTTATATTTCTGTATATAGTAAAATATACGTCATTTTTTTTTTCTCTGAAAATTCTTTTGAGGTTGGGAAATTGGTTTAAGCGGATTAAGGGCAAATTTGTCATTTTGCCATGTAACGAATACCTACTTGATTTTAGAAATCCCGAGAGGAAAAATTAGGAATTTGCTCGGTGATCGTTAGAAAAGATACATGACTATCCGAGTGCTTAGATTTATTTTAATAAAGTTTTAATTTTATTTATCCCGTAAATATCTTTAATTAGGAGTGTGTAAGAGTTGTGAATTTGCATGTTAAGTGTAATAAATAATTAGCATATAAATGTTCTTTAGTTTAATACTTAACATACTAAGCATTCCAGTTGCAGCTCTTATTCAGTTTACTCTGAGATTATGATTTTCTATCATTGATGCTGAATGGTTTGCTTGTCGCTCAACGATCATTTTTTTTTTTCACACGGTGCACATTAGACCGCATCCTATGGCTTAAAGTAGATTCCGACTCACTACAAACCAAAGATGGGATTTGAACCCACAACTGTTGAACCGAAAGCAAGAGCACTAACCATTAAGCTACTAGCTCGACTTGATGATGAATGGGTAAAAGGTTACTTTTTTTATAAGGGAAATCAGTTGTTAGCCATTACTGAGATTTTTTGAGCGTCATTGGATTTAATTAGGATCTGTTCGGAAAGTTATTTCGTTTTATATGAAAATAAAAAACGTATAGCGAATAAATATTTTATTGAAGTGTATATTGTCAATTCTAGTCCAATACCTTTTACCATCTCTCTCGTCTTAGAATAATTCCATTCTCATAAAATGGTTGGTTTTCACTAACAAAAAAAACTGATTCAGGTAGGAAAAACGAAATTTCCGAACAACGTAAAAGCAGCATTGCTAAAATTTTGGTTTAAAATCAGAACAAGTTTAACATTTATGTAATCCCTTCTTTGATCGTAATTTATCAGTTTTCCCATGATCGCCATTTCCTTCTTGTAAACGTATATGTTTAAGAAACTTATACTAATTTAAATACACTTTTGTCACATGGAATTTTAGCATCCTTGCTAAGGTTCTGTATTAACAAAAGCGATGTTTTTTGTTAATTACTGATCATCATTGATGAATTCATATTGACTTTAACTGAAAAATAATTGTTTTAATTATTTAAATAGGATAGTTTAAATTTCTTTTTAATATAAGTTTTGTATTCTTAGTTATAATTAATTTTAAATCACAAATAGTATTGTCTGATACTGTGTTATCGGTAGTTGAAACAAATCTGCTTCATTTTTGAAGTTAAATCTCATGATCTAGAATTTTATTTTTCATGTATTAAATGTAATGTAATAGTCTATATACCGTAAATATAAAGACGCCATCGCTCATATATTTAAATTGTGTAAATATACATTAAGTATAAATATACATACATAAGTAATTTTTAAAAGTGAAAGTTTAATTGATAAACCATTATCGGTTTTCGTTATTGGTGTTTAATTTCATTCTTGAAATCAATCAGTTTTTTATGTGATGGACTTATATATATTTTAAATTATAAAATGGTCTGGTTAGGGAAAGCTAAAAAAAAAAGATTTTACAAATCGTGGTCTGAGATAGGGTGTTGGAACTATGAAGATATAATAGTTGAAATTGACCCTCGATTCTGAAGAATAGTTTGTGAAGGAATATTAAAAAGCAGATAATTAAAAAGGAAGGTAAGTGAAAGTAGTAAGGAAATATGAGTTCGAATTGAAAATATTACAAATTGCGAACACAGTGAGGTATCACAACCAAATCAAGTAAAACCAAGACAGTTAAATTCAGTTATGCGAAAATTTAACGATATGATAGCCTTAATTTAAATTTGTTTGAACTGCATGCAAAGAGCATAGGAATTGAAGTCAGATAGGGTTTCTCATCTCTTTAAAGAGCTTATTTTGTAGAAAGAGCTCTTCAGTCTGTTATAGGCCAAGGCTGTCTTTTAAAGTTTCCTCCACCGGAAATCATCCGTTGCCTCATACCTACAACGATGGACTCCGATTTTTTATTATGTTTTTGTCAACCGTATCAGTCCATCTAGTGTTTGGTCTATTCCTTTTCCATGAAATGCGACTCTTTTGTTGGGTTTAAATCTTTGTATCTATAAATGTCTTCTGTTGGTGTTTTTACCTACGACACTTGGTACAGCCAAACCTGCCCATCAGGGCCTGGGTGAATGAAGTCAAAAAATATCTTCCATTTTTGATCAGAGCCCCCCTCTATAAGGGTGGAAATACGACTTTGGCTCATAGATGGCAGCACCATCTGGGTCTTTCAATTTAGGGATAGGAAGCCAGAGAAGTCTCAAGGTCTGGGTCCTAACATTCCCAGGAAAACATGGCTACCACGACTTATTTTACATAGCCTAGTCGCTTTAAGTGAACACCACGGATCTTCGGATAAGCCGGGATTCGAACTCTCTACCTTCCGGTAACGAGAACGACGCCCTAACCAAGCAGGCCATAAATAATAAAATGTGTTCTTAACTGATAAATCAATATAGTTTTCACAATATTAGGTCCTCCGAGTTTGGAGTATACAGTTTATTTACATAATGGATTCTCCATGTTATTTTCTTTAGCTACTGCTTAATCGTTGATAGACATCTGACTAAACTTGAAACTTTTCAGCAAAATTTTATTTTAATATTTGATGCCACTTCCCTGCTTACAATTTTTCGGTTATGTGCTTTATACATATTGTCCTACTATTCTTTGGAAAAAATGTGCTCAACTACAAGTTACTTCAGACATTTATTAAGCGAGTTTATAGTTTTTCTCAAAAAACATGATAATATTTATACAGAAAATTAAATTTCAAAATATCACACGAGACTGGGCTGGTTGAAACTCTCTCTCAAATACTATCTTAGATTGACTCACCCTTTCTTAAACTCTTGGATTTAGTTTTTGAAAATCGCCTTTTCTTATGCATACTGCGGTAACTTATTTAATAATTCATACTTTACGTTCAAGCATTTAAGCTCCCGAATGGAGGCCTCCAACATCTGTTACTTAAAGTTCAGAGGTATTCCTTTGTGGAAATCGAGAGAAATCAAAAAGCATTTGTCAAGTATAAAAAAATGTTGATTCTACAAGTAACGACCTATGTTGGACAGTAACGGAAATTTAAAAATTTGGAAAATGTATCTTGATGATATGAGGGGCCACAGATATAACGGTTAAAACGTGAAACAAAAGAAAAATCGTCTTTAAAATATTTTAAACATTAACACACGTACGTGTTATATTTCTTTTGTCACTCCTTATTTAAATGATTAAGATGCAGCAAAAATATATGTAGATACAATTAGTTCTTCTGATAGCTCAAGAATTATATTATTTTCTCCTATGCAATGAGCAATTCTTTTGAAAAACATTTTCTGTTTAAACCCCTCTCAAACATTCAAAGGGAAAGAAATTGAATTTTTTCAATTTTTTTCCTTCTTTGATTACACTTTTTGTATTTTTCTTGGTTGACTTATCTCACTTGATGTAATTCGCTCTAGAAAAAATGAATGCAGCATGATTGATGTCGTCTTCACTAAACAGGTCTATGCAAGACGAGCGTCTATTTGTGTCCTCCACCGGACGACAGAAAAAAGCCCGCTTATCTTAGGCAAAAGAACACATTTCTTACATCAAATCGCGATGGGCTTCAGTACTTTTTACAGACGAATCCCAATTCACATGGGAGAGCTATTCAAGTCGTGTGCTGATCTGGGAGGAACAAAATACCATCTATCCAACACTGGAAGAGTTATAGCGGTGGTGGAATAAGGATTTGGGAAAAGGATCTCAATCAGTGGTTACACTACCCTGCACGTTCCAAGCTGGTGTGAGATATCAGGATCTATATGCCAGTGAAAGGGGCAATGATTTCAATCTGACGGATAACGCGCGATCTCATAAAACTATTGTTTTTTGAGGAATATCTTGATGGACAGATTGCTGCTTTGTCCTCCTCAAAAGTTTAGCAGAGGTAGAAAAGAGCTTACTCTGTGCCATTTCGGTAGCCGACAATTTAATTGACAGCATGGAAAGTTAATGCTGCCAATGCATTAAAGTTAGGGGTGGGCATTGTTTCTATGACATTTTACAACATAAAACTGTGATTACTTTTTTTCTAAGAACAGACTTTGACAACGAGAGTGCTTTTTTTTTTTGCTGTAAATGTTTTATGCGTTATTCTTATGTAAACTTATATGTTGCCATCAATACATACTTGTTTTGTGCACGCGCCATGCAAATTTGGTGTTACTTCATTCATTTGCAAAAAAAACCGGTTGTTCCTTAATTTTTGAAAGCCAGTGTACTTCGAAAGAATTCCAAAAAAACTGTATTGGAAAACTTCTTTTGTTGTACCCTATGTATAAATACAATGTCCTTATGTTATTTGGATATTTTTAGAATAAGTGCTCAATTCTTCCAAATGCTATTTAAAGAAAACAAACATTTTCAACAGAAGAGATATTGTGCAAAACATATTGATAAAGCTTCAGTTAATAATCATTTTTTCCACAATCCTCTATTTCTTATATTAAACCGATTTTCTTTATGAAGCAAATGCCAAGATTAAACTCCTTCTTAACATACATTTAATGACATTGTTTAAAACACATATAATTCTTTCATTAGAAAAAAATCCTTTGTAATAATAAAACATTTTCACTTTTATATAGAACTACTATCTTTTAAACTAAAAATATCGAATGGAAAATACGAATTTAGATATAACAATCGATAATCAATTTTATCTATGTATAAAAAGTTTTCGTTATTAAATTAAGGATAGAAGAGAAGTTCTTTCCTGATGACTACAAATTTCAGATTCTTAGAATGAAGACAAGAAATGGGAGAACTACATAATGAAAATTGCATTTTTCCTTTAGTAAAACATCCTTCTGATGTTAAAATATAAAGATGCACAATTCTTCATTAATAGTTGAACAAATTTTGTCACCAGAAATGTCTTAATTCCTCCAAAATGCATTAAGAGTAAGTTTATGCATATCCAATTATTTTTAATTACATCAAATTACCGAATTATTAACAAAATTACTCTTTCAAGACTAAGAATCTCTTGGCGATAATGTAGTAAATACAGATTTTCTAGTTAAATAAATTTTATTTATAATTTATTTCTGTTTAACAGATACAAGAAAATAAAACTCGATTATTGTTAAATTTGAAATGGCAAAAGTCCATATATAATATAGACAATCTACGGTTTGAAAAGGAACACAAGTTAAAATTATTTAAAGATTAATTGCATAAGAATCAGTCCTAATTCATGAGATTAAAATAAAATTATATATAGCATACAGCATGATAGAATTATGAAGTGCAATTTCAAGTCTTTTTGAATAAAATATTGGAATAATAAAAACTATTTCAATATTTTTCTTAGTTAAGAACATAAATTCTAAGAAAATGGTTAAATACTGACTTAGGTCTTGTTGAAAATGGGAGAATGTGTTTTATGAAAAGTAATCATTGGTTATTTATTCTCCTTACAGAAAAAATTTTCTGTTAAGAAATGAATCGCTGAAATGCGATAAATCAGTGAACTGATATCAAATTTTCATCTATTTAATCATTTTTTCACAAAAAATGTCTTGCTTGCCTATTTTTATAAGCAAGAAACAAAGCAAATTTCTTTTCTTAAAAAAAATATATCCTTTCACAGAATGCTTAATTGATTTTTGTACGAAAATTGTTACTAATACAATCTCCTTGAAATATATTGCGTGAAATTTAGATGGTTTACAACATTTACATTAAAAAGTAATATTTAAATTGAATGATAAAAGATTGAATTTTCTACAACGGAAATGAATAAATAAAATTAGACCCCTAATTAAATTAAGATTAAGTAAGAGAAGCTATAAAATATATTCTTTAACAGCAATTGTGAGATTTTTTGTAAATATAATTATTAGTTTCAATATTTAGAGAGGAAAAAATCTATAAATGAAAATTTAATGATAAAATTTATATTTAGAACTTTGTATTGCAAATTGAACAAAAGCAAGCACTATTATTTTATAATATTTCATATAATATTGTTTTCAAACATAATTACCAAATAAAATCTTTAATTAGCTACCAAGAGGAAAAAGCGCCCAATATTAGCCTTTTTTTATTTATTTATATGAAACCTTCATTTTTTATTTATTTGTTTATTTATTTTTTTTACAAGTTTCAGTACAAAACGAGAGAGGGATAAAATTATTAACTTTAATGCTTAAAATGAATACAACTTTCAAATTTCAAGCTTAAAGTATCACTTGATTCTGCTGAAAATTCTTTCTATTTGTTCATTTTTAAGAATTTCACTCTTTCAAAGTATATAAAAAAAGTCAGGTATTTATATTTTGCACTGTAGAATTATTTTAGCATATTACACAGAATGCATACTGTACATTAAGCATAATATACACAAATACATCTTCATAGTTACAGGATTACATTTTTCTGTATATATTGATTTAAAATCGATCCCAAACAACAAAACCATTTTTGTTTTGGCATATTAGTTACATATTAACAAGTGTAGCTGTCAAAAATCCAGGAAATTTAATGTTCAAATGAACAGTCCTTTATTGTCCTTTCTAATTTCACTCGTATTTTACATTAAAACAATTTGATGACTTAACACTCAATTATTAATTACTTTAGGCTAATGATTAAAAAAAACGAAATTAAAAGGAAAAATTTTGTTGAAAAAAGTTGAGGCTTTTTCCTATGAAAATTTCTCTTCTCTTTTTCCAATTAGTTCATATTCATGCTTAAATTTCATGACACAATTTAAATATTATTTATACCAAAATATAAAATATTTTTGTAGCATTTTTTTAAAATGCCTCCTGTCTTAGTAACTTATTTCAGGACTGTATTTAGATAAAATTTTCTTATTTCATTTTAAAGTTATAAATTTTTACCTAGTTATACATTTAACATTTGGGGTTGATTTAGTATAAGTTTCATGGCTATTCGGTAATTAAATACATATTTAAATGGATCATACTTAAAATAAAATTCAAGCAGCAAATTCTGTTATTTGAGGATGATCTGAATCGAAATCTATAAACTAAACACAATCATTTGCGAACCTGCTTAACAGAATCTTTTTTTAATAATGGAAAATGTCTCAATTGTAGAATGAAAAATTTCATAATTTTTCTTAAATTATTATTTTTTGTTTTAATATGATTAATAATTTCCAAATTAAAAAATATTACGAGTTATTAAAACAAAGCACATTGTTTAAAGAAAAACTAATAGTGAACTTAATTAAAGAAAAACTTTGAACTATTATTTTTGTTATTATTCTATATTTCTGTTACCATTACTTTGTAAAAAACGTTAAATTGCACCTTTCATTTTTGTGAAAACTTTATACTGAAAAATATACTTAATTAGTTTCATTTTTAAATACTTTTTCATCAATATGCCTCAAAGATAATAATAAGTACAAATTTATTAAGTCTAAAAAAAATAGTTATTTTTAAAGTCCATAATAAGCAAACTGCATTAGTACCAAAGAATTTTGATAAAATTAATAATTACAAATCTAATAATTCTTAGAAATAAATATTCAAATGAAATATCCGAGAAGAATCTTTGACTTTAGTAATATTAACACTTGATATTTTCACTGACTTAAAAAGTTTCAACAGATACATTGAAATTTGCTATAAAATAATGAAACAACCGCTAAAGGGACAATTAGTTATACAAGAAATTAAACTTTTGTTTGACAGATTTCCATTCTGTTGTTTTACAATTAACTATGTTCTACTTAATTATAAATTAATAAAATGGCTCATTAAAAAATTATATAAATATTATTCAAGAAATCAAGTTTACAAATCTTTCCAAATAAAGGATTGTCTCAACAAATAAGTATCAACATGTGATTAGATACAGGAAATGTCGTTCTCATGTGAAATCTAATCTCTAAGAGGGTAGAAACACTGAAGTTACAATAGAAAACTAAAAACTACATTTTAAAATATAGTTCGAAAGTGATATGAATTAATACATGAACCGACACTTCACATCATAAAATGTCAATTATTTATTTAATTGGTAAGAAATATTTGAGGTGATACATTTCAATAAAACTGCACGAGTAAATTAATAACAGCGATGTTAAGTTATCTTATAAGGAACAATTTTAAACCATACAAAAAACATTTCATATTTAACAAAAACTAAGCACCAATATATAAAATTGACATTGAAAATAACTTTATAGTAGTTATGAAATATAAATTTATCTAAATTAAAAATACTAATTTAAAAGTTTAAAATTAGTATTATATTATTTAAAAATAAATATAACTTAAAACTTATAACAAGCTTTCAGGATAATTCAATTGAAAAATATGCAATTTTGTTTAATAAAAATAAGGAACTCTATATAAATCACATTACAAAACAAGTTAAAATTTACTGCTTGAAAAAGATAAATAAAAGTGCATAATAAATGTATGATTTTCTTCCAGATTAACTGTAAGTTATGCAACAATATACTAATGCCCATGAACATTTAATTACTCATAACAAAATGACATTAAACATATATTTATCTAACAAATATTTTTCAAGAAAGAGCTAAAGTGAAACAGTAAAATTCCAAGAAGTTTATACCATAATATCCCATGAGTTTATAATCACGTAACAGATGTACAAATCACTTATTTCAAATTTCAATAAAAACAATATTGAAAAATTTAGAAGTGAGCTATAATACTTATTTTCCAAAGCAATTAAAAAAATGTTTTCATATGCTGCCAATCACAGATTGCAATATCACACGAAAAAAGTAATAAAACGCCCGAATTTAAAATAAAATAAAAAACAAAGTGATGACTAGTCAAATTAAGATTTCAGCAATACGACATTCAAATTCACTTCTTTTGACAATGTAATCACTGCATTTTAAATAAATCTAATAATTATTTTGAATACTTTGTTTTTAGTAAAATATTTCTTAGTAACATTACATTTAATTCACAAAAACAAAATCCTGATAATGAATATTTCAAAAAGATGTTGGGAATCTTCATGAAAAATGCAAAATATTAATTATGTTTTATAGAAAACTTTTTCATTTGCTATATTATATATAAATAGTAAAGATAACATACTTGCATGAAAGTTGCAAACCCTGTAACTAAAGCATATTTTTATGAATGGTAAATTTAACTAATTTATGGAATATTCTACTATATTAAAGTAAAACACTTTTGTAACAAAAAAAGTAATTTATTTTATTGAGAAATAGTTAATCAATTTTAAAATAATATTAATAGTAATCTGTATAAATTATTTCTGGATTATTTAGCTTATAAGTGCAAAACTTATAGCTTATAAGTGCTCTAGAACTAAATGCATCTTTTGGATATTATCACATCAAAATTTTTATTTTAAACAAGCTTACATTTTTTTTTTTTATAAATAAAATTTAAAGACACTAATGCGTATACACT
>JAPDSC010159769.1:0-10849 GCA_026290005.1 Latrodectus geometricus
AAAAAATTAAAAAAAACAACTGTTATCGAAAGGGTAAAATTAAATTTGTTTTCCTAGAAAATATAATTTAAGTAGTAAAATGTTTTCTATGTGTCTGTATAATAAACCAAAAACAAAATCATTTGATTAAAATGAGTTTTAATCATTCATTGATTAAAATTCATATGAAGCATACAAAAAACATGAAAAAAATGGAACAAACGCAAAATAAAATTATATCAAATTTTAATACAGAAAAATGTCAAATGATAGACATGAACGAAACATAGCAGTGATTTAGCAGAGCACATAAGAATGATTTTACAAAAACATGAATCATAAATATATTGATTTAAATAAATAGTAAATTAGATATTTGTTCAATGAACAGACATGAATTTTAATAAAATTCTGATTAAAAATACAGATATATATATATTGTGATGAGAAAATAAAAAAAAATGTCAGCTAGCTCACAGTAGAAACTAAATTATGATTTATGTTATTTTGATATGTTATGAAAAAAGTTTTTTCACCAGTGAACAATTCATATGTCATTATAATCATCAAAATAAGACACAAGACGAATTTTAATCAAAAGTATTAAGAAATCTGAAAAAATAAAAATTGTCATATATAATTAATTAAATTCTTCACAAAATAAAAGTAAAAGACTCCCATTAAAAAGAATTTTTAAGGTATGATCAATTAATTTAAGTAATTATGCTATTTTGACATTTGGAAGGCGTAGCTTTGGAAGAAAAAAACTGAAAAAATTAATGCTTATAGATGCTAAGTGAAAGATAAAGTCTTTTTCGAGTCAGAAAGTTAAACAAAACTCTTTTAAAATCATAGCATCTCTTTGAAAGCATTAATAATTTAATGCTATCATAAGAATGATATTGAATAATATCTAGGAAATGGTGTTGGATTGAAAGTATTATTGATTTTTGATAAACAACTAAAATTAAATAACCAGAACTGTTATCCCATCACGATCAAGATTAAATATTGATTCAGTTTCTGAAGTTTGAAATGATGGATTATTTTTCCAAATTTTCTCTAGTTTTAAAAAGCGATATTTATAATTGTTATTGCGTAAATCATGTAATGTAAATTTATTTATATTCTATTAAGATTAAATTTTATGTTTGTAAAATTAAATTTTATGTAAGATCAAATTTTATATTTCAAATTTAATGATAACTAGGTTGCTGGATATACTGTGATATATAAGAAATGGAATTACGAAATAAATTCCTTTTATGTAAGAATCAATATCATAAGATGAATTTACTAATGCATGAAAAATTTAATTGAATAAATATTTCATATTTTCATATTTCATATTTCATTTAAAATTCATTTCAGAAATTTTAACTGGGATCAAAAGAAAACTGTTTAAGGGTATAAACAGAAATAATTTTTTTAATAATACATTAATAATCATCCCCTATATATATATTTATATACATTAAACTCCCATCCTTAATATTTGCAATATGTTATGCAAGTTCTTAAAACTAATTCCGCATTTTAAATAAATGATTGATTATTCATACAGATGATAGCCGACGATAAAGTAATTACATTCAAAAATAAATTCATAAAATCATTTTCACAGTTTATTATTGTTTACTATTTTTGTAATTAGTAGATTAAAATAATGTTGACGTTTCTTATAAAACTAATAATTGTTTATAGTATTCCAACTCAGTATATATTTTTCAAGTAATTATGTTAGTAAAAATTTTTCTTTTTTAATTATTATAGCTGCGTTTCTATCATTAAAATACAATAATGCATATTTGTTTTAATAATAATAATAATAAAGTAAGCTAATTCTTTGTTTTAGATACTTACACATCAATATGATTTTATTTATTAACTATAAATACTAATTTCACTAATAAAAAAATTTAACAATGAAAGTATTAATAAAAAGCAATTACTACATAGTTGCGCAAAAATAAATAAATGATATAAAAGAAAAAAAATAAACATTTAATATTCGAAAATTTTCAAATAGAAACTCTCTCCATTTCAAATTAATAGTTGCTAACGATAACAGTAAACAGTGGTTAAAATTCATAATTAATTATTCTTCTCAATTGGTAAATGATTATAATATTTCATCATCAAATGAGAGAGTAAAAATTAGTTTTTTATTTTCTATTCTTCATGTAATTATAACACACAACAGGAAATGTATTTCTTTGTTAAAACTCTTCGACAATACTACTAATAATTAAGTTGGCATGATACCAAATAAATAGAGGAAATAAAACTAGTTTGGGCAACATACTGAAAATGATCTCGTTAAGGAAACTGAAGAGAAAATCGATAATTTTGAAATGTGAAATTAAACGTGATTAATGTAATTACTTCTCTCGTTGAACTGTTTGCCAGAAAGCAATCGAGAGCATTTGAATTTCTATAGAGCTGCATTGGAATTAGTAACAAGGAATTAAATGAAATACTTTATTCGAATGTATATCTTCCTTGTTTGCAATTATAATTGCTACAAGAGTTTTAAAGAGCCATATTGGTTCTAAGTGGATTAATAGCGTATTTCTTTTTATACTTCGTATGTTATCATGATATGTAATAAATATATAAATATTTTTACACTTTGAAATCAATATTTATTTACTAATTTAAGACTTGTAAGAATTTGATCAAAATAAGTTGTACTCATATGCATCTGTTAATTTTTATCATTTGCTGATTTTGTTTCTTAATATATTTATTATGATGAAAACTACCAATTTAAAAAAAATAGTTTCAAAAAGTAATATAATTTATAACATAAAATGTTTATAATTTATATCATTATATTATTAATTTGTTACATTAATTCATATAATGTATATTATATTATTAATTAGAGATATATAATTTATATCATATTAGTTGCATTTTCACAATTACTGTATAGAAATACATATTTTCAAATTTTTTCCACATATTATTATATTTTTTAAATTTATAATTATAATTATGAACTGTAATTAACAATTATGATTATTTATTTTAATTATGAAATATATAATAATGAATTATAATTTTAGGAATAACAGTTCACCGGATTAGATAAATCGTTTTACCTAAATATAAGTCTGAAAATGAAAACAATTCCCACACAATAAAAATAAATGAAATACATACTACTTTAGGTAGTTTGATTGATTTGGCGATTTATTATCCTTTTTAGCAAAGGAGAACTATTTCAACCGTAACCTTCTGTTTAAATTGGATTTTGAGTCACCGAAAATAGTTATGCACAATGTTGGAAAAGAATTTCTTACACAATTTTTAATCATATTTTTCGTTATTAGGATTGATAAATATAAAAGTATGTTTGGTTATGATAACTATACTTTACATATGGAAAGTATGAGCTGACATAATACAGCACATGGATTATGAAAATTGGCTTCAATGTCACATAAATTTCATATTTATATTTTACTACAGAACATGGATTTTTTTTTTATTCTTTTAAAATGAAAAATAAAAAAATAACTGCTAATTAACATTAATATTTACTTAAAAATAAAATTTATTTAAAATAACTCACTGAATTAATTTAATTCATCTTTATTTTAGGTAGAATTGTTTTTAATTTCCACAAAATTATACTTCACACTTACTTATTATTGATTTTGATTTACTCTATTTTTTTTATTTACTCCTATTGATTTTGTTAGGTATAAAACATTTAAGTATATATATATTTATGTGTGCGTGTGTGCTTGATAGAGAGTTTGTGTAATATTATCTAAGTGTATCACATGATTTAATAATGATAATTGGATGATAAAGCTCTGTTGGCCACTGAAATCGCCACGTCATGGAAACGATGTGCTACTCACATGAAGTTTTACATGGAAATGTGAAAGTCATAGAAATGATTAGTTCTCCCATTTATTCGTGTCGAATAGGCTGTGGTAACAATACCTAAAATGTCGTTTGAGGAATTATACAGAAAGTTTCTCATAGACCAGCAGAATTTGAACATTGTTTCATGGCGAACAATTGTGATGTTTCACGCAAGAAGGATAAATGCTTACCAGCACGTTTATGACTTTGATAATAGTCACACAGGAGTGTACCGGAATTGCAGTATTACTGCTCAGTGTACCGGAGTGTACAGGAGTGTACCAGAAACTAATCGCAGTATTACTGCTCAATTTGGTCTAGATTTCGTGACTATTTTTAGAATCCGGAATCTATAGATTCAAAAAAGGTCATAAGAGAAGCTGTGCTGGATTACTGCTATTTGCTATCAATGACATCCAAGGAAACAACATTGTTTTCGTGATTGCTATTGATAGAGAGTAACAAGATAACAACGAAATGACAGCTGCATGGCGTCAATGGATTGTCAAACCAGATCACAAGCCCAAAATCAAGAAGTAAGATCGTTTACAAGACAAGTGTCTGCGCGAACAATTGGATAAGTTTCATGGATCATCATGGATTGTCAGTTCAGTTACCATTCTTAGGTTACCCTTGATGCTAAATCACAGGCAAAATTACTTTTGATGATATAATTAACCACAAACCTAAACAAAGGAATCTCGTGATGTGTTTTCAGACGATTTCTGGTGCTAGTTACATCATGATGGTCATATCTGTGTTTAGCCATTTTGTGGAAAATGCACATTGTCAGCGTGTATTCGGTACCATCACAATGCTTCATAACGTTTTGGTGATAGTACGGTATGTCATGAAGACACACATCTCGGTCACCTCTTGTCTGCAGTTTTAACAGTAACTGTTACATTTCTGTCAAACCGGGGTGGATTTACCCTTTATTTGAACCTTATGAAATGGTACATTTCAGCAGGATAATGCATAACCACATTTAACCTGTATTGTATGAACCTTCTTTGATGCAAAGAATGTTCTTCTCAGAAGTAATTTATAGCATAAATGTCTCTCTCTCAAATGATTATACTTTATAAGTTTCCCTTAACATTTTAAAGAGTGAACGGAAATTGATTTGTAATTTTTTAATATAAATAAAATATTTAATGTTGAATATTAAAAAAATATGCATGGATAATATACTATTTTATAATTTTTGAACAATAAATTTTAATAAATTAAATGATCGTTTAATAATTTGGATTTAATAGTTTTTAAATTATAGTACATTCTTTTTTAATCCTTAAGAAATGATTTATTACTTGATTTTTCTAATGAATGACATGCATATAGATATATGTAACTATTACATAATAAAGTTATAGAATGTTTCTACTCGTGTTTGAAATCATGTGTTATACAGTGAAACTTTAGTTGAATTATATGAAACGCATCTATCAAATATATTAATACTACTCACATTGAAATAAATTATTAAAGTTACTGCAGTATTGAATATCATTTTCTGGAATGAAATTTCAATTGAAGAATTATTATGCTATTATCGGTGTTAATTAATACTTATGTGACCCAGTTTTGTAGGTGACGAAATTCAACATATCAAAACAGACAGAATTCTCAATAATTTCTTGAAAGAATCCTTTCAAATCACTGGTATTCAACCTGCACTTAAACTTAATTCAATTAAATAAGCAAAATAATTATTTTCAAATTTTTTTTAGTTTTTAAAAAAAATGCACGTTTAAATTGAAATGAAATTAAATACTATCTAATTGCAATATTCTATTACTAACGTGTTTCATAATTTTTAATCGCTTCTTAAAATTGATGTAAAAATTTATTTAACTGGCATAAAAAAGAATTTGAGTCAAATTTCACTCTACGTTATCGCGTCTCAGTTTGACAAATAAAAAAGTATGGGTATAACATTTATGCATCAAGGGAATTTACTAAATGTCACCGAAACCTCAAAAAAAGATAGGTTTTAATATTTAAAATTACGTTTTCTGATTTTAAATTATTATCAGCTAAAATATAAAATTAAACTCTTATATGAGTTAAACTGTAATATTTATAATATGAAATTAAACTATTATATTATACATAAAATGAAATTAAACTATTTTTGTCACCATATTTTGGATATGATATTGTCCATTTTAAGGTCAAATATTTAAATTTAGCCTTAAAATTTTAAGGGCTTTTTTTAAATTACTACTCGCATATGAATATCTGTTTTAGTGAATTAAAATGCAAAATTTGAAAAGGGAAACAGATTGGAATAATGTTGTGAATATCGTTAGAAAAATTTATATTTTTCATATTCTAAATTAAAAATAGTGTAAATTTGAAATGGACAGTTAAATTTTATTTATTTACCTTATGCAATTATAAAATATGTATGAAATAAATAATTTCAAATATACTATATTTACCTTCTGTTACGTTCCCTTCTCTCAGCTGAAAGTCTTTTAAGGAAACGCTGAGAAATGGGGAGCACTTGAGGTGACTTCATCACCACAATAGTGGGTAACAGAAGGACACGGCAGACAACTTTAACGACTTATCAATACAGCCCGCTCTGTGATTGCGTAAAGGAAAACAAAATGAAATCGATCCTAATAATCAGGTTTTGTAGCTCCTAGCGAACGAAGAGTGCTCAAAAGGGGAGTGGAAGATCAACATTCCAAATACTGATCACAGCTTGTAGTGTTTGACTTCGGTTTTCTTATAAGAACCGAAGTCTTCGACACTCCTATAATTCCCCCGAAGCCTTCCAATGTATGTATATATAATCTAATAATACAAAAATCTTTAATTTAAACTCCATAATATTTTTACTGCTGAGTTGGCATTTCGTTTTCTATCGCATACCCTGATTTAAATCTCAGCTGGTATCTGAATGTTTAGCGCTCGGACATCCAGTTCAACACTTAACTAATTCAATTCCCCTCTTGGGCATGCTTGTTTTCAATGGTTAGGATTCCTCATTTGACTTTACGCATCAATTGATTTGATTTTAATGTTTAAAAAGAAATTATAGAATGACAATATAAACATAATGGTGCAGGTGAGCCCCTGGCTGTACCTTAAGGTTAAAGGGTTTGGAATACTCCCCCATTACCAAGCGCCTCGTAATACTGAACCACAATTAGGTGACGAGGTCACACCTGAGCTGGCACCGTCCTTTCCACATCCTCGCTACACCAATGAAAGGACTTTGGACGTCATAGATTTACGCGGACACGTCCCCAATTCATTGAGTTCCAGCAACCCAATGAGGGAGATGTTATTAAAATCACTGGCAATTATTAAAACCTCTCTCCCAATTGAAACCTCTGGCAAATGATGCAATGATGCTTCACTTTGCCGGTCTTAATTGGAAACAGCGTAAAGCTACTGAGCTACTGGAGCTAACTATAGCTAACCAAGCAAAATAAGTTTGTATTACAGATGAAATAATTGCCTCTGACCTGTACGAACAGAAAAAGGAATGGTTTCCCTTTTTCTGTTTGTACCTTGGAGTTCTTTTCCGCACATTTCACTAATTATATACTAGTTCATCATTTACAACTTATGTTGTAGCTCATGTGATGAAAGGTACAAATTTCTTTTGCCTGGTTAATTTCATTCGATACGTGTTTAATGTGTAAGTTACAATTAATTTCATACAATTATGATATGCTATTGCAGCAGCAAATTTCTTATAATATTGTTTTCTATGTTACGTTAGTTAAGTCTTAATCGGAAAGTATTCACAAAATAGAACTTTTGCAAATAAAAATCTAATGCACCTAAATTTTCCATTTCTATTGTTTAAGTTTCTTATTTTTATTTTTCTCTCTTTTTCCTTGAAGAGCTTTGTTTTATGTTTCTTGTAGTCAGAAGTAAGTGAGTGCTATAAATATTTATTCTTTAATCATAATTAGCGAGGCACTTCTTTTTAAAACACAAAACATCGAAATAATTTTATGAATTATTCAGAAGGTTGACAAACTTTGTTAATAAACATTTCTTTTCGTTCTTTCTTTTATGCCGATTATTATTTTTATTTTTTTATCTACTTTTATTTTATAGACTTCGAGTACCCTGATAAAGTCAGTTGCTTGTTTGTATTGAAAGTTTATGAATACGAAACTGTCTTGATAGGGTCCTTACAAGTTAATTAATTTGAGATAATTTGCATAGTTAGAGGTGTGTAAAAGTTTAAAGAAAAAGGTCTCCACACACACTATTGTATCGACCTTGATAGTTGAATGTGAATAAAATTTATGAAACGGTTTTCAAAACACCAGAAAAAGGTTGTAAACAAGCATGTAGAATAATTATTATATTTAAGGGAAGTTGCAATAGCTTGGTGGTGAAATCTACTTTTTTCATATTCGAAAGACAGCCGGTTCGGTACCTAACTCAACCGTAGTGCATTGTGCTGAGAGAACCTATGTAAATTAATTTTTCATATGGTCTAATATCTCTTTGTTAGTATGGAATTGAAGTCTTGGGAAGAGAATGCCACCTCAAATGTCGATCTCGACACTTTACCGTGACCTTATGTCATTACAAGGGATTGGCTGTGTTTTACAATTACCTTTTGCAAAAATAGGTAACTGGTATCATCTTTCCAAAACATTATTTAATCAGGAATAATCAATTGAAACTATCACTTACATTTATTTTGATTATTGATTTATATCTTTATTAAATATTTTCCCTATAAAATATCAATTTGCATTATATTATTTATTTCAAATTATTTAATAGAAGAAATTTTTAAAAATTAGCAGTTAGAATTAAGTTTACAATTTTAAAAATGTTCACAATATTAATTGAATTACTACTTTAATTTTAAGGGGAAAAAAACAAATCAAAATAGATTATATGATTTTAAATTCAAGAATAAGCATGAAAAATTTTGTACACTAAATAGCATAAAATTAATCAATTTTATTAATTTTATTTGCTGTTAATTTTATTTTCAGAACAAACTGTAAGTAAATCGCATATAAGAGAACTGATATCAGACGGCAATCTTACTGCACTAGAAGAATTAGTATTGCAAGGTCAAGGTGACAGACTACTGGGTGAAACGTCTTCTATTCCAAAAATTCAATCCTTCTTAAATATTGTGCCAATGTATATGGTAAGACTATTTTTAGCTGCACTCTAATAATCTTTAAGGCTTACTATTACTGCTGAAAGTAAATGTACATTCTGGTTTTTAATAAGGTGAAAACTGTGATGCATGCGTTAATCCCGTATGGTGTTTAATAAATGGCTTTGGACAAAATAATGTGCTATAAGTTATAATGGCACAATGATTTCTGTTTCGGAATCAGGCATGTATATAAGTGATTAAGTTATAACTCAAATGTCCATTTCCATTGCACACCTCATTACGTTAGAAATTCAACAATTGCTGCTACAGACAGTTCATATCACAAAGCAACTAAACTAGGACCATCAGAATCAAATGTCTACCAGGTTATAAACATTGATCATAGCTGGCAGATTTATTTAGAAGAACAATGGGCAATCTATATAGATCTGACTTCATGGATCCGTGTTCCTAGGATAAGTGGTCTTGGAAATTAAATTGATCAAATGTGACTAAAATGATAAGTCACATGATTCAACAACATATTAACCTTCAGAGAGGTAATACATGGTAGAAGTTTCCTTCAGTATTCCTCAACACATGGTTGAAAATCTCATGTTCCTGGGTATTTGAGTATTATGATTTGATAATGATCTTCTTGTTAGGATGAATGGATATAATACCGTCAATCATGGACACTGAATAATAGATCTGAAGATGAAATTCGTATGCAGAACAGTACCTAAAATTTTCATTACAATTTCTTCTTGGTATGCATTGGCGCATTGTCTAGTTATGTATTTCGTTGCCCTAAGCATTGACTATACACAGCCTTCTATTAAGTGATGGACTCATTGCCACTCAATCAAATCTGTATTTCACAAGTTGGTGATATTGTACTGTCGGTTTCCAATAAGTAGATAATGCAACATCATTTGAAGTTTAATCGATTACACAATCCTTCAATAATCTGTGGACGAATAGTTTGTTTTTTCTGCTAGAAATTCAATGCTTTGACCAAAAATTTTACTTGACAATTCTTAACTCTTTTTATACCTTGTTATATAACACTTGTGCATGTCATTGCCAAAGTTCACATCCATTTTTTTGTATCTAGTTTTTTTACAAGAGGAAAATATTCGCATGTGAAATTTCAAAATTATCAAATTAATTTCTAAGCAAACTACTTTTTGTAAAGGGTGAATATAAATTTATATACAAATAAGATTTTACATTTTCAGTGTTTGAATATAAAATTGCTTGAAATTTAGAGGACTTATATTTATTACAGTAATACAGAAGCATATCTTTTTAGGATGTGTATTTTTAAAATAAGATAAAGATACACATAATATGGTAATGTCTTAATATAGGATGTTTTTATTATTCAGGAGCGAATTTATGATGTTCACCGAGCTGTTATGAGAGACCAGTTAGAGCATGTAGTTATTTTACTTGAGAACCGGAAATTGGCTTTAGCTCGGGATCAGTTAGGGGCAACACCATTGCATAAAGCTGTATGGTTTGGTCACTACAAAATTGCCCATTATATCAGTAACCAATTTCCAGAGACTTTGAATGCACTTGATATGGTAAGTGTAATTTAATTGTGTTTCAGATTTTGAAAAAAGAACTTTACTCATTTTTTTGTTGCATAATTTTAAAGTAAAAAAATAATGTAAAAACTTTATCCTATATATAGCCTACCTTTCTAAGTTTGAACAGTTATAATTCACATGAAAATGCATTATATGATTAATAGAACAGGATTCATTTTTCTTATATGAATGAACTTAATCCTTATACAAAAAAGTTTGAAAAAGAGGAACCACTAAAAAGCTCCTATATATATATATATATATATATATATATATATATATA
>JAPDSC010159795.1:1805-32238 GCA_026290005.1 Latrodectus geometricus
CTTTAAGAGAAAGTAATTAAAACATTTATAAAATCATTTATTTAAATAAATCTTAAATAATATCTTGCAATCAATTAACAATATTTTTCAGATTTTAGTGTTTCTAACCGAGAGTATCCTAAATGTGAATGGCCTGCCTCTTACATTATCACAGGTATGTATATTTTTTTAATTTGAATATATAAATTTAAATATTTTCTCTCTCTTTCACCACTTTAAGACTTTATTCCAACAAAAGACTTATCTATTACTATTGAAGAAACAGTTTATGAGGATAAATATCAGTTCCCAACACTGTAAGCTTGAAATAGGCTTCAATAACTATTTAAGCAAAATTCTGTTATAAAATTTTTAAATTAAATTCAATCACACACACAGTCATATCACACATAAATATGAAATGGCAGCCTTTTGATACAAACAATCAAGTTTCTTTAATAACAGACTAATCTTATTTATTTGTTAATAATATGCTTTATAATTAATAAGTTTACATGGATAAATATTTTATCTATCGTAATATTATTTATTTCTTATAAGCAGTTGCTAATGGTTTATTTGTTTTAAAATTTACTTAATTAATTTAATTCATCCAATCAGATATATTGATAACTAATTTATTTATTCATTTTTTGAAATTTTTTTAAGAAAATAAAAATTTCGGAAGATAAATAAAGTCTGAAAGAAAGTCATTAACCAGCCCAATACAAAACAATAATTTAGAATATCATGATGTAAATGCAACAAAAGATAGCAATTAACATTTATGAATTAGAATATAGGTAATTAAAGTTAGAAACATTTCAGAATTATTAGAAAAAAAAAGAGTTAGAAAAACAAATATTTCCTGAAAAAACACGCAATAAAAGAGATTAATTTTGTTTCACAAATACACAGTTGCATAACATAAATGCATTACAACCCATTAAAGGACAGAATTTCAATTTGATGGCTAAAATATAGTGAAAAGATTTAAATAAATAAATGAATTAAAAAAATTTTAATTGGTTGAATGTTGGTGGTGTTTGTGGTATTTTAATAAATTATCAACATAAATGAAAAAAAATTAATTTTCAAAAATTAAAATTCGATGAATGCTAGAAGTTTTTACATATACATTTAAATACATACCGTACCATGAGCGAATAAAAATTTATAAAAATTAAAACTGTAATCATGTTTCATAAGCAAATAAATAGCATTCAAAAACGGTTCGCATGTTGAATATGTTCCAGGAGTGAATAATAAATTTTAAAAAATGAAAATGGGAAGCATACTGAAGAAGTTCCATGAACTAAATAAATAACTTTCAAAAATGAAAATGAAAGGCATATTGAAAGTGTTCCACATGAGCCAAATAAATAAGAGTCAAAAATTAAAATTAGTCGCATATTAAAATGGTTTCCCGAATGAACAAATAATTTTCAGAAATTAAAATTGGATAAATGTTTGGTAAGTGTTTTAAATAATTCAATAAATTATCACTTTGAGTGAATTAATTTTTTTAAAAATTAAAGTTGAATGAATGATAGGGGTGCTTTAACTATTTCAATGTACTATTGCCATGAATAAATATTTACAAACTGGGAATTAGTACATTTTACATATAATGATGTTAAAAATAATGTTATTAAAAAATATCAAGCAATTAATTGTCTTATTGAACTTACCATACACATTTTACTTCCAGAATATTCATAACAATACAAGAATTCAGAAACCCTATTTTTTCAACTACGACATTAAGTTGGAAGAGAATGATGCTGGCAATTCCAGATGTGAAACCTCAGATGATTACGGCAGAACTGAAGGCTTTTACACAATTCAAAACGATGAAGGCCACTACAGGATTGTCAAGTACACGGCAGATGAGAATGGATTTCGAGCCTCCATTCAGAGCAATGAGCCAGGAACTGGTAATCAAAATCCGGCTGATGTAATCATCAATTCAAAAATGGATTCTCCAGTGGATAGTCAAGTCTTACAAGCTCAGGGACTTCAAAACAATGTATTTGCTAGTAATTCCCTTGATGTGGTTCCTGCTTCTGCCAGAGTTGGAACGTTTTTACCAAAAGATAAATTTCGGGCCACTCCTGTGTAAAGAATTGGAAAATTGAAAAAAATGTTGATTTTCTTTAGAAAGACAGTTGAAGATAAATTTTATATGTACATATAGATAACAATAAATTTTTATATTGTCAGAGTCGTTATGATATTCTGTGTTGATAGCAAATATGAAAATAAATTTAAATTCAATGAGGATATTTGATAAAATTCTTTTCATTACGCTATCCATTCATTTATGATCTCAATAATTTCATTAAATCATTTAAGCCAGCTAAAGAAGTTCTAATACTTTGATTGTAATTAATTTAGATTGATTAATACCTTTCAATTTAAGTCGTTTTGTTGCAGAAGTTTGTAAAATATGTAAATTTCACCCTCTTTGTTGATTCTGAGGAATAATTTCAAAAGAAGAAAAATAATATGCGTTTTTTTCTATTTATGGAAGCAAGAAAAGCTTGGCATCAGAATGTTGCAATGTTTTCAACACGGTGTAAGCAATTTCACAGGGAATTCTGATGAGAACCCATTGGACTTTTAAATGAGTTATAAACTCTATAACCATAAATTTAAAGTAAAAGTTATGATTTCGAAATAAAAAAAACAGCTTTCATTTTAAGCGATTCATAGAACATCTTGATATTAGCTTATTCATTCTGTGCTGTGGGCTTCAATTATAACCACGGTTAAAACTTAGGCAGACAAAGGATTTTATATTGATTGCTTATTCATGCATAATATTGTCGTTAATTATATATGTAAGCAAGGTTCAATTTGGGTTTTATTACATTGTCACTACTTTTGTGTATCATTATATTATCTTAAAATGTTTGTTTTCTACTTCTTTATTAACCATTTACTACTTAATATAGCTTTGGTTAGCTAATGTAAGTTTAAAGCTCTCAGATTCATAAAAAGATAAAGCTCAATATTAACTTGTGATCATTTCATTTTTCATTGAAAATTTATATGCTGCAACGAGAGAAATATTAACAAATACAACAGAAATTAACAAATACAACAGAAATACAACATAAATTTTGTATTGTATCTTTTGATAACGTTTGCTTATTTTATTTTTTTTTAATTCCAAACATATGTTCAGCAATGCATATAAAGATATTATATTTTTTCTACCGATACTTTGCAGGTAATATGCATAAACTTGTGTCTGACAAGTAACTTAAGCTTAAAAAAGTTATTCCACCCTGATTTGCATCATTTCTTAGATTTTTTTAAAATTAACATTTGTTATTTTATATATTTATTTAATATTTGTTATTTTGTTATATTAATACAGAAAGGTCAATTAAAAATCTGCTATTATGTATATATGTGTGTGTGTGTACATTATGCCCGCCATCGTCTTTTCAGACATGGTGTGTCTTGGAATCGATTACAGTATTGAAGTAGCTCCAGAAAGCGAGAGGGTTCAAAAGTTATCACTGGAGCGAACGTCAAAAACAGAGGGACAACTAAAGAGATGCTCTTCAATCATAGGCGAGGAGTCACAGCGCACACAAAGAGGTGAATCTGCCAGATTAATTTTATATGAATTAGTCAGCAAATAGTCATGTCCAGTAATAATAATGAAAAATGCAACACCTTCAGTCCTAAAAAAGGGAGAAAGACGCTACTGGCCATCTAGAAAGCAATCGCGCATCCCAGGATTTTCCATCATGCGTTAAATATGTCGTGGTCGCTATGCCCTTCAAGTGAAATGATATCTCTGGGGGTGGCACGTCAAGAATTTGGGAGTCTTCTGTTTTCTTCCCTGCTTTTAAATTACGAAGACTCCCTACCGGCTGCTTCCACTTGACTAGTAGAACCAACTTAGGGTTAGGTACAGGGAAGCATACTGATGAAAAAAAAACAGTATTATTCCTACATTAACGGCGCTTCTTAATCGAGGATTTTTCTTTTTCGTACAGTAAATCTTAGGCAATAACTGCACTTTGCAGTCAGTATGGAAAAATACGTTTTGCAAACAATGTTTATTTAACTAAAAATAAGGAAATCTAAATGTATATTAAAAATTCAGCAAGTGAAAATTTATTATAAAAATTACAGGCCTTATAAAAATATGAACATACACATAATGTTACTTCAAACAACAAATTTAATTAAGTATAATTAAAACTATACAGTAAACAGAAAATGCAAAAAAGCGCATTTCAGCTTAGAATATATTATTCAAGTTTTAACAATTAAATTCAAGTAACACAAAGCACTGGCCACGTCATCTTTTAATTTAAAAAGGAGAACATTACTTTTATTCTAGAATATCATCTTCCCACATTAATGCTTCTTTATTCTGGATTTTTTTTCATCGATTAGTGTCATCACACTTGCTCGATACTGGCGCATTTTCTTAGTCAACTCATCGCTCTCTGCTTGGGAGGGTTTCATCGATGAATCGAAACGCTCATCTTTTGTTGGCGATTGCGTCGTCTTCATTTTGCGCCAAGAACTGACGCAGAGGAAAATATTCGTCATGCAGAAGAAAGTGTCGAAACTTTCAGCATATAGGTCCAGATACCTGCTCACGGATTCTAAGGAAATGGCGTGGAACTCTTCCAAGAGGGGACCGTAGATCTCCTGCAGATTGCCTTCATTGTCAGCTGCTTCATGAAGCATTTTGTAATGCTTGTCAGCTGCCGAATCCAAGAAAAAGAGAAACGCTCCCTCTTTCATATTCTGCATGATTTTCTAAGAGAAAAGAAATATTCTCACATCTATATACATTTTATATCTCTTATCTGAAGAGTTCCATACAATTTTCTACAAATTTACATATAGAGTATTAATAAAGTAAGAACAGAACGTGAAGCTGTTGATTTAATAGATTAAATTACTATAAAAAATTCATTTAAAAAATTTACGTTTATGATAACCAAAAAAACTCTAGAAATATGGATGTTGTGTTTCTGTTTTCTGCATGAGAGTCTGTCGGATGAATGATTTTATGTTTTTCCTATTCACATCCTTATGAGATGACAATATGGCACTGAATGTATGGAAGAAACCTTTTGAAGCAGTAGATAAGCTAAAACTAAACTGGTTTCAGATAGGTTCAATTTGTTCTATGTTCATTGTCAAATATCATCGCAATGGCTGAAAATACATTAATTTTGATTACAAATACACACCAGTTATATACATTTACGAAGCTAATGATTACGTCATATTTCATTATTTGGTCATCTTAATTACAAATTAAAAGAATCTGAATAGCAAATAATAACGATCGACAACATACTAGTCGTGCATTTATATAAGCCTTAAATTAAAGTTGCCGGTCCTTTTAAATATTTTCTAACTGTTCTAGATTTGTGCTGTGTTCATGTGAATATTTAATTTAATAATATTTAATATTTTAATAAATTGTTATATTTAAATCAATTAATAATGCATTGGTTACCAAAAATTAAGGAAAAATCAAGAAGATAAAGATAACTCTCCTCAAAATAAGCCAATCTCAGTGAAATTTGAATATGTTGGTACGTAAAAGAACCTAAACAATATGGTATTAAGCAAACTAGTTGAGTTGCTGTTAAAAATCGTCATTGGTGAGAAGCTTAAAAATGGATGTTTCAGAGTAAGGAGTGAATTGTTGTTGCGTGTCTGAAATAAGAAATCATATAGCGAAATTATAACAGTGGTCTCCAGGCATCATTTTTGACCTAACAATTTTGATGGCGAGCTATTGGGAGATTAGAGGCAGGACAAATTCACACAGAAGAGGCTAAATTGTTGAACGTGAGTCCGTCTGTGATTCATTGACTTTGGCAATAATTTCTAACCTTGGATCCGGCATTTAGGAGGTTCAGACAAGGACGGTAATGAACTACCATGAATACTTATAACCGATATTTGCCATTATTCACATCAGAGCATAGAACCGCAACTCTGGCTGAATTCAGATACTCCCTCACTGTAAGCTTTGGAAGGTTTGTATCGTGCAATCGTGCATCGATGGCTTCAAGAACATAGTCTTTATGCGAGATAACCAGTCATTTGCATCCCGCTCTCGTCACAACATAGGCGGAAACGTTTTTAATTGGCACGTCAACATATCCACTGTGCGCATAAAGAATGGAAGGCTGTTTATTCTACGGTTGAGTCCAAGTTTAGCCTCGAAAGCAATAGTAGGTCCATTTTCATTTGGAGAAAAAGTGGAACTCGTTTTAACACATCAACAACCGTAGAAAAGATACATATGGATCAAGTAACGTCTGTGTTTAAAGTGGTATGATTTTGGTTGGACGCACAGATCTCCGTGTCTTTTTTCATGGAAATGTTAATGCTCACACCTATAGAGATTGCATCCTGGGTATTTACATGCAGCCTTATGACGGGGTGATAGACAAAGCTTTCATGCTAAAATATGATAATACGATACACACGGCTCGGATTCTGGATGCTTATCTTGAGCAGAAAACATTTGAGCGCATGTTGTGGCCAGATAGTTCACTGGACTTAAACCAATCGAATGTGTTTGGGATGCTCTAGGAGGACGTGAAGCTGCTCTCAGTCCTCTTCTTAGGATCCTACACTTTCAACTGCTTTGGAAGAGAAATGGCTCTCACTTCCCAAACAATTAATAGAGCGTATATTTAAGAGCATCACACATCACTGTATATGCTGTATTGCTTCTCTGCATCATACCCCATGTTAAAGGTACTTTTCCTATACCAAAATTACCTCCCTTTTGTTCATTATATACATATAATTTTTATAGCATGATGATTGCCTGGTAATTTCTTTTAATGTTATTTTGAACATTGCTATATGTTAAGGAATGGTCCCACGTGGAGAAAAAATGAATTCTGCTCCTAATAAATTTCATTGTAACTTGTGAATGGATTCAAATCTATCACAGAAACATTTATATAGAATCATCAAACTCAAAAAGCGTAGTGTTATGTAAATTGTGAACAATAATGCGATATCGTGAATAGGAAAGAGATATAATGTATATAAGTTTTACTCACAATTCTTTTTGTGTGTGCCTGTTATCTTTTTTACTTTCATTATCTTTTTACATTCAATTCTTTTTGTATTATCTTTTTAACTTTTTTTTTGTTTCTTAAATTTTTGTATTATCATTATTTATGTAATTTTTCCTTAATTTTTGATAACCAGTTTAATAAGCTGGATTTGTTTTGTTTTAAGATCAGCTCCTTTTGAATTTTGGCTGAGAATTCAATCCCGCCACTCCTAATTACTTATATATATAATCCTTATTTTAAATTAAATTATAAATGAGTGTGTGTAAGAAACGTTTAGTAAAAAAAATATAAAGCAATTAGTAGTCACTAAAGGATTTTTAAAATTAGAGATATTTCAATAAGAACAAGATAATTTATTTAGAGTATAACAAAAAAAGAAGTAAGTAAATATCTAAAAACAAATCTTTTGCTTTGTTTCCTTACCGTCAGGGAACAAAGCAATTCGAATTCATTTGTCTAAAGATCCTCAAGAACAACACACAGATAGACTGTATAATATATCTTACATTGTCAAAAAAAAACTGCCCATTTATTTCAAAGTTAGCCATTTTTTTACTTGTACATTCAAGTTTATCATAGCTAACCGATGTTGATTGATAGTTGGTTTATGTGTCATCCAACTATCAATCAACATCGGTCAGCTTTGACACACGCGGATTAATTAGAGATGGACCTATATTTAAAACAAACTCCAAACCTTTAGAAACATTGATTCCCAAAAAAGGGTTCGCAAATACGAGTTACCAAACTAAAGAACCTAGTATTGACCGTTAGGACTTATCCAGATATTCTTTCTAGTAACTGTTAGTGATTAGAAGGAAGACATTCATGTAGATGGTTTCATTCAGCTCAGAAGTATAAATATGGTATAGTTGTGGATACATCAGTGATCGATATCTTTCTACAAGATATGAATTTATCATGTAATCTTTCAATAAGATAAATGTATGGGAAATTACAATTGAACTAAGCAAACAAATTACCATTTTGTTGGATGCATTAAGTTTTCATCTGAGTATCTCTTGTAATATGTATGTTTTTCAAGTATTTTTAAAGCGTATAATATAGAAATACTTTACTTTTGTAAAATATATATATTTCGCACTTTCCCTTTTTAACAAAAAACATCAATAAATATTAGGTTGGGGAAAAAGAAATCCATTATTTTTACGTGAACTTTTTGTAACTTCTTTCAGATTCGCTTTGTAAAAAGGTTTAAAACAGTTTTCATGTAAATTTTTAGGTCTTGTGCGAAGCTACTGACATGCTGTCAAGTTTGATAATTTTTGATATTTTATAGACATTCTCGACGATGTTCTATCCATGCTAGGTACATCTTTAGCATCCAAATACCCAAACGGAATCGACGAAACCAAAATTGTGCGTAACTGGTTGTTACAGTCATATATAGGACGATAAACACCTTTCACAATTTTAGCCACCTGGTTAGCATTTTCGCCATTATAAAAGAAAAACTAAAATGTATCGAATTTTCTGTTTGTTGTCTTCTATTTTTAAAACCTTGTACTGAACTTGTACCATAACTGAATCAATCAAACAAAAAACCGCAAGAGAATATTTTAGTGTCAAATGTCACCTTTCTAATGAGCATAAATTGGAAATTGTTTGATAGATACCTCACGAGATAGCGATCATTACAGACGTCTACCGAAAAAATAATGGATAACTTTTTCCCCAAACTAATACTTTGATGAGGAAGGTCAATGCAAATAGTATTACAAAATAAAATCTTTTAGAAATTTTTTAGCATAATAATAGAAAAAATAAAATAACTTAAATTTCACGAAAACAAAAATATTTTTAATAAATTAGAGAAACCTTTCGTACTAGAACAAGATTAAACATTTAAAAAAACAAAAGAAAAAACAATGTAATAATGGGAATCAAAATCAGGAAAATTAAAGCAGAAGAAAGAAAACGAAAAATAAAACTCTCATTAGGGAAATAAAGAAAACAGGAAAGCGTTTCCAAAACCTTTCTGTAAAGATTCTAACGAAAAAACAACAACAACAACACACACACACACACATACACACACACATATATATATATATATATATATGTTGAATATAATGAATATATATTATTTATTATCATACAAACAATTTATTATTATAACAGGAAAAGTGAATTAAAGTAGAACACAAACCTATTTTCGAGTTGATACTAAATTTTAAGAGCAATTTACATGAAGCACTTCAGTTACTTTCAATGGAAATTTTACTCACCTGCAGCATCGGTAGACTTTTGTCCCTATTCTTGCTGCCATTGATTGCAGACAAGAAGTAAACAAGTGTTATGATGTCGGCTGATTGTACAGCTCCAACAACCTCTTCATTCATTGGTTCAGTGGGATCTGCGGTCTCAAATCTATAATCTAGCACTAATTCATCAACACCAAAGAATTCAGGAGTCTCTTTTAGGTAATCGAAAACATTCTTCAAAGTTTCGGACCATCCCTCGTGCATGTCTACCACGGTCACTTGAACTGAAAGCTTTCTTTTGCTTTGGATCCACAGCGGATGGTACAAGGCTCGTGCCACTTTGATGACAGCAACCGCAACTAAGGCAGGTCCTCCACCTAAGCAGCAAATGTTCAAGCGACCAGTCTCCAGAATTTTCAACACTATATTTTTATTAGTCTCCTGATCGATAAACTTCATCAAATAACTGGCAACAGCACTGTTGAAACAGGTGCCGTGCCTTAAGACGTAGGCATATCTTCTAGCATCGCTGTCGAAACGTATTGCTGATTCGCCTTTTGTGACAGTTTTCTTATTGAATCCTGACATCACTTCTACCATGGCTTTCTTGACCGCAATAGCCTTCCATCTAACGTTCAGTTTCGCTACTTTACAGATGACTCGATGGAAAAAATCCTGCAACTGGACATCGAAATCATCCAGGAAACTTTCCGGGATTAAATTCCCCGCCATTCCGAATTCAAGAGGAACAGGTAAATATCGCAGTGCAATTTAATTCAATTAACCTGCAAACAATTGCGGAAGGAGTTATGCCGACGATAAGGAGTTTAGCTTTTGATAAGATAATAAAATAAAAAAATCTAATAGTAAAATTATCTGACAGGTAGGAGTACAAAACATTTCGATCAAGGGAGATTAATTCTGGAAAACTGTAGTCAAAATTTCTTAGAGATGTAGACTCGTTTTGTCTTTTCTACACATTGAATTTGACCAGAGAAAATCAACAACTTATCCCTGAATTCTGATGATTTTCTTTTAAATGATAGTAATCCACAAAATAAAGTTAAAATTCAAGGCCTCCAATATTTTGTCTATTTTAAGTTTTGTGCTGAACACATTTTCCTAACCATTAATGTAATACAATTTTTAATTACACCAAATGGTACTGATTTAGAGGCTTATGATGGAGTAAAAAAGGAGAGACGGGGATAAATTCATTTCTAAATTATTACAATGTTCTTAATGTTTAATAATTTAAAAAATGTTTGAAATCTGTATAATATGCATTGCTAAAAAATATTAAATATTTTCAGGCTTACCCGGGATAGTCAAAAGACCTATTTACATTCACGGTACAAACAGATTTATATCATTATTGTTGTAAAAGAGGAACATAAGAGGGGAAGCAAATTCAGTATCAAATCATTTTAATGCTCCAATTTTTTTTTTTTTTTTAAATCTGTTCAACTTGCATAATAAAATAAATTAATGAAAGTCACGATTTTTTAATTTTACAATAACCAATAGACTTGTATACATTCACGGTACATAAAAATTTAGAGAGTTATGGTATTAAAAGAAGAACACACAAAGAGAGGAAGAGGTAAATTCACTATCAAACCATAATAATGTGTTCCCAATATATTTTACTAATTTGATTTTTAAAAAAGAAACTTATAATTTATATGGCTAACAATAGTGAACGATATTTACGATATATATAGTCCTACAACATATTTAAGAAATCGGCTTAATATTATAATATGTAGCAATTTAGAGCTGTGGTGGTAAAAAAGGAATAAGAGAGTAGGTAAATTCACTATTAAGTCTCTACAATAGTCCAAATATTTATTAATGTTAAAAAATTGTTAGTAGTCATTTAAATTTAAATGACTAAAAATATTGAATGATAGTCAGCGTGTATATTCAGCTTTACAATAGTTATAGTAATTTCGATAGTAAAGCGATTTCGGAACCATATTAAATGGTTCCGAAATCGTTCTAAAAATGTGTTAATACCTTCTGTATATTATAAAATTTTAATTATTTTGAATGCCTTCTATTAGTTATATCCAATAAAAAATAGTAGTGGTAATTAAAAATTGCCTAGAAACTGATAGAAGTAAATATGGTTTCTCGTGCTTTGTTCAATAGCTTAGAGCCTCCCCTGACGCAAATACGACAAATGCTAACAATGAGAAAAGGTTGAAAAACAGAAAAAATTTAGATCACTGGTAAACATGGAAAAATATTTGCGTTTCAAATCAAATACTAAATAATCAATTGCTTTGGTATCAACAAACAAAGCAGTGGAAACATAATAGTATGTTTTTTTTTTTTTTTTTAGCTTTACTCTTAAATCAAAATAATAATTTTGATAAAACCAGTTTACTAATATAGCAAATCTTATGTTTAATTCCTAATTTTATTTCACTTTTTTATCATTTTTAATAGATTATTGTTTTTTTAATTAACTGTAATCTTTCAATTCAGACATGAAATTTCATTCTTTTTTATTATTTTCTTCTAAAACTAAAATAGTAATTTTAATAAAATCAGTTTACTTATAACAAATGATATGTTTAATTCGAAATTTTATTTACATTTTTTAATAATTTAATTTTTTTCTAATTAACTGTAGTCTTTCAATTAATACACAATTTCCTTATTTTTTTGTTTTCTTTAAAACTAAAATAGCAATTTTAATAAATCAGTTTACTAATAACAGATATTATTTTTAGTTCTAAATTTACACTCTTTAATAAATTTATGTTTTTTAATTAATTGTAGTTTTTCAATTCAAACATAAAATTTCATTATTATTTATTATGTTTGCTCAAAAATTAAATAATGTTTTTTATGAAATCAATTTACTGTTATTACAAATGTTACAATACCAAATTTAATTTATACTTTTAATAAATTAATGTGTGTTTTTTTTAAGTTTATTATTGTCTTTATTCCATTGTTTGATTTTTTTGGATTACATAATTTTATTTTTACTTTGCCAATTTAACTTTCATCAAAAAATTTTATATTGACGTTAATTTCGTTTTTATTCGTACAATGTTCTAACATACAAAACCATGTGATTTGTAAGTGTATGAAAATACGAAATTGTGCATTCGAGAAAATTTTAAATTTTTCCGAATGCATTCGTAGGTTATGAAATCTGATCACTATTTCTTCACACACTTTATAAGAAAACTTCGAATTGTTCGCATTCCTTATCATTTTATTTTCGAATTGATTCCGGTGGACTTCCTTCTTTCTGATGCCAATTTAATCAAATTTATTTTGTTTAATCGGAATTCTTTATCATGCGAGTACAACTTATCTCTTATCGTTCTTTACTAAATAACTAAACTGTGGTATTTAACATTTATTTGAAAATTTCAAAATGGCGGTCGATTCACTTCCCGAAGATTTCCTTTGCAACTTTGACGTCCAGTTGCAGGAGATCTACCACCAGGTGATCTGCAAGGAAATGTCACTCCAGAAGATGTGGAACGTCCATGCCTTGAACAGAGCGATGAGGACCGTCACCGAAGCGGTGAGCAGAGGCGATTCGTCAGCATGTTTCGATTCAGCTTCGAAAAGGAATGCTTACATCATGCGTCACAGCACCTGCTTCACCAGCGCCGTTGCCACTCACTTGCTGAAACTCATCAATCGCAAAAAGAACGTTTTGAGTGATTGCCTCGAAAACAGAAGCTTAAACATATGCTGTTTGGGAGGAGGACCGGCTTCAGATGCTGTGGCTGTCATCAAGGTGGTGCAAGGTCTGTACCATCCCATGTGGATGAGGACTAGACAGAAGATGGTCATTCATGTGACCATAGTGGAAATAAACGAAGGGTGGCTTGAAACGGCTAGTAATGTCTTCCACACCATTGCAAGATCACCTAACGTTTTTGATGCAGATGAATTTCTTTTGTCTTTTAAGTTCATAACCGCAGATCTGACGAAGTCGATGAGCGAAGAAGTAAGCGATGTTCTCAAGGCAGCGGATATCATAAGCCTTATTTTCCTCCTATCAACTGTTAGTGAAAGCAAAGAGAGAAGCACTTTTATGATACAAGTAAGAGGAAATTCTTTTACTCAAATTCTATTTATTTCTTAATAAAAATTACCACTTTATATATTTTCTACAATATAGGTTTTCTTTTCAATAAGAAATCTAATTGTTAAGTATTTTCCGTATTTATTGTTCAATATCAAAGAATACCTTCCTGACATTATCTATTATTATTTCCTTTGGTATAAGATTCTAATAACTTTTATGTGAATGTAATGATCTATTAAAGCTATTAATTTTAATTACAATAGATTTAAGCATATTTTATATATTGATATAAACAAAATGATGACATTGTTCACAGATTTTTAATATGCACAATTTTTAAACATAAAAGAAAATCATTTATAAAAGTAATCAGATATAAAAGTAAATTAAATTACATAAAATTTATTTTTTCTATATAAAATATAAATATTACTATACATAGCAAATGGTAACAAAAAATGAATTTCAAAAATACTTAAATTCATATCAGTGTTTTAAAGTACAATCGCCTTCTTCAAAAATCACAGGAGAATAGTTAACACTCTGGTCTTCTGTTCAACAGTTCGTAGATTCGATTTCTTTTTACGAGTAAGTGCTTTTAATTATTTGAAATTTATTTTGAACTATAGGTTCTGGTCTAAGTAACTCTCATATGATACAAGTGATCCATAATAGACAAACCAAACACATACATCTAACATTTAACAGCTCGAATTTGTTAGAACAAATTTAAATAAAGCATTTTATTAATTTATTTAAAATCAGAAAAAGAATAAAACTTCTATTTAATAGTAACAAAATGTTATTAATTTATTTAGACCGTTTTAAACGAAATTAATATCACATAGCATGTTATTAAAAACTGTAAAGCTTTATTTATTTTTTTAATAACTTTTGTTTAATTTTTCCAAAATGAAATTTATATTTTTATGAATATAATGATGAAAGGCTGGAATAAGGGAGATTACAACATTTATTTCCTTTTAATTCTAAATCCTTTTTGAGATAATAATAGAAAATATTGAAAGAAAACTCAGAACACTAGTTGGCAACAATAACTTGTATTATTAGATACTTTTATCGTCTTGTCTTTAATTTCTTTGCAATTCTTTGAGCTTTTCATTATCTACTGATTGCACTTGCAGCTGGTAATTGTTCGATATGCATATATGGCACTTGTGTCTCAGCTGCTTTATCATGCCAATTTTTAAATTTGTTGATTTTTTTTTTCCCTTGTGTTAACTCTGAAATTTTGTTCTTGAGATGGAGAATCATCAGAATCGTTTGGAAAATTTTATTGTGGCGACCCCAGTATTTACGTTATCGCTAAGAAATATATAATATTTCGTTCCATTTTCGTACTTTAATTAATATATTCTCCATTTTCTTTTTTTAAAATCTTAATATTTCAAATATATATATATATATATATATATATATATATTCACGCTCTCTCTCTTTTTAGCTATCAGATTTAAATTTATTATTTAAATTTTAGATGCTTAAGTTTTTTTTTTCTTTTTAAGAATTTATTATGTTGCAATTACGTCGTTTTGGCAACATTTCTTTATCACCAAAAAAAAAACCCAAAAATTGGCATGATGCATTATACGGCAAATGTACCGCCATTTGCTAATATCATTCGATTTAGTGAAAATTATACAAACAACTTTAGTAACTTTATAATTTTCATAAGAATATACTTTTGATAATTTTCAACTATACTGATTCCACTATTTTATTTTTTTATTTTTTTGATTTTATTATATTATTTATTTGAAGCTTTCTCAACTGTTTTTTAATTGTGATTTTTTTTCATAAATAGACGCGTTTTGTATTTATGAAGAAAAGTGAAATATGCTGCTTGTTACGCATTTAATATATTATATTTTTGCATTCTCACTGGTACAAAAAGTTCATGAGGTTAATATATATTTCTAAATTATTCAATCAATTTTTGAAAATTGCAGGAACAATAACAGTGAAGCGATTTATGTAAAAACAGATATTTTAATACTTTTTTCAAATTATTTGAATTTTCTGGATATATTATGTAATAAACAAATTTCCAATTCAAAAGTTTAACTAGAAATTAATAAAGATATATGTGCATATTATTTTAACTATTCTATATTTAGTTAATTTCACTTGCAATACAGAACTTTAGCTAGTGCTATGCATGAGTTTGAAATTCGCTGATGGTATCCTTCAAATCAGTAACAACAACGTTATTTATAAAAGTAAAGCTGGTTTTTTTTTTTTTTTTTTTTTTTTTTTTTTTTGCACCTGTCTCAATACCGTAATTGCACTTGCTCTATAAAAGTGTTTCATTAATTTATTTAAAATTTTGTGATTGCTTATAAAAATGTGCAAAATTTTTCAATTATCTGAATCAAAATCATATAAATAAAAAAATTATTTTCTGAGTGGATCAGATTTTTGACGGGGTTGATGATGGTGAAAGAAACTCACATAAGGGTGTTTGTCTATAGTTACCTCAAAATAAGAATTAAGTTTCATTTTAAAATTTTGTTTTTAAAGTTTGTAGTTAATTTAAAGCCAACTTTTTCTGCTTATTTCAATGCCCAGTAAAGCTCCTTATGCGATATTGCATGGTGTTTCGGAATTCTGCTCGCTTCGAAATGAAAGCGTGTGGTTCTTTATTCCTTTTAAAATTGTGTTTTATGCTTCATGCAATTTTAAATTACTTATAAGGCTGGGAAGAAATATGTCTGAACCGGATCTTTCATTTTTTTTTCTACACTTCAACATAATTACTATTTTTTCTTTTTAAAATAACGTTTATTATTTTTTTCAATTTTTGAAATCTATTGCATTTGCCTACTTCAGGAAACGTGTTTTCGATTTTTCCAAAAGGTTGCAGACCGGAAACTCATTGGAAATCGGATGGAAATTATCCTGAGCTCACTGAGCATGCTGCATTTTAAATAAAGATAAGCAAATAATTAAAAGTAGTTATTTTTCGAAATCATCATTTTCTCATGAAAACTCTGTACACGCCTATAAACGTTGCTGTTTTTGACATCATGCAGTCAAAACTTGGTCGCATGGCGGTTTTTTCTTATCTAGGCTAACAGTCCTTTTTAATCATTATTTGAGAAGAAATGTTATCCTCTCACAGGATAGTTTAACAACTGTAAGTTATTCTGAAAGTTCTTTTACGCATCCACTGCGTATTTGCCTTCTGGGAGAAATTTTCATCAATAGTGAAACATATTTATGTATATATGCTAGTGAGACTCGGAAACTCCAAGCACTCACTTCAGTGAAAAAATGCAGAAACGCAGCAGAACACTGAAGACTGATCCTAAAACTTCATCATGATAAATCTTACGTTTATTCAGCTTGCACTTGAAAATAAAATAATGTATAAAATTTTTAATGGCTTTTCTGAATATAGTAAACAAAAATAGCTGAATTCCCCACAAACTAGTAGCAGAACACTATTTGTTGGAGCATGAATTTGATCACAGTCACTAATAAACTTCGGGAGATAAATATAATGGTTCTGCATGCTTGGCTGTCTGGTTGGATGCTTGAATGTTTTCCGAGTTTTCTCCTTTGCGGTATATGAATTGGCGCTCCATCTATAAAATGTTCACCCAAATAGCAATTTATGTGGTGGGTATTAAAATACTTCACGCAGCTTTTAGAATGTTCACCGTGTGATAGCAAAACAGAGTTAAGAACTGTCTTTAATTCAACAGGTTGTAATTACAATCGGTCACACTCAAAAATTTGAGTGTGACCGATTGTAATTATTCAGAATTTATTTTGATTTTTCATTCATACTTTAATTAAGTTAGACATTGATAAAAGTATAAAATCTTCTTAAAATATAATTTTAAATTGATGCATATCAAATTGTTTTAAGGTAAGCAAAAATGAAACAAAAAATGAACTTTTGAGAACTTACCTAAACGAAAAATTTACTGTGATAAAATGCAATAAAATAATGCTGCAGTGACAATATTGCATTTGTATTTATAACTTTAGTTCAATACAAATGCAAATGATAGTTTTGATTTTTATCATCAATTTCGTGAGAGTTATTTCCTCTTCAACAAAGCAAATGCAAACGTAATACCTAAAAAGAAAAAAAAATGGAGATTACGATTAGCAACAATTTCCTTTCATCTTCATTTCTTATTTTTAAGAATATAATTTATTTAAAATTAAAATGGTTTTAGAGAGAGCAAACCTATGCAATAACTGTAAATGTAGTATAAAAAATATCTGTAAAACCATTCTTTATAATTCATATTCAAATTGCATCAAAGAAGAATGGTTTTTACCCTTTTCCGATTTATACAACTGATGTTATTTTACTCATCTTTCTCCTATTTGATCAGATGGAAAATTTTCAAATGGAATTAAAGATTGATGAGTTTCAAAAGACGGATTTAAATCAAAAAGTAAATTGTGACCAGAATAAGGAAAATGTTAGTACAATTTAATATTTTTTTTAAAACTTTTATTCGTTCCCTCACAATATTGCTTACATTTCTCTAAAACCCTATGCCTTATTAATTACAAAGGAATTTTTTTATTAGAAGACTACTTTCTAATACATGTAAACCTCCAAATGTTGCTGTTCACACAATTTCAATAATAACAATATAACCCATAAAAATCTTTAATAAAAAAAAATCAAAGAATTTTTTAACTTATTAATGACAGAGAAAAATCTTAATTTTCTTAATTATTTAAAACTTTTTTTATAACTAATGATATCTGGAAAAATGGGATACCACGAAAACAGTAGCAAAAGTTTGGAGTCACTAAGAACTAATACATAATTATTCTTAACAGACAATTTTCCGAAAATAGTAGGTTTAGCTAAATTAGGAATCTTTTTTATAATATATATATATATATATATATAGAATATAAATTATTTATTGGTTGTCCCGCCAGAAGAACAAGCTGTAATGAGAAAGTTTAAAAGTATCATTGAAATCTATAAATTTATTTTTATACATATCGGGTGGGCGCTAATTTTATTTTAGCGTCACAATTATATCGCAGCTAGAATTACAACTAATTATTAAAAAATTTGTTTCGAATATGCAAATTTCTGACTTTGACTCGTAATTAATTTAATCATAAGTTTAAATCAAGTTGAATATGAATCATCTTTTTTCTTTGTGCATTATGAAAAAAAATTTTATTTGTTATATTGGTTGAGGTTGTATTGGTGATCAGTTAAGGAGCCTTATGCTAATTACGAGTTTATAACTCTCACTGAGATGGAAAGAAATTTTACGAATTGATTCAATCAATGGAAAGTTTGAAAGTGGTCAATCTTCAAAAGTTAGCCGAAAGGAAAAAACAGAAGACTTGTTACAGTCAGAGATATTATTTCACTTAGAGAACATTGCAACCAAGACTTATCTAACATTTCCCAGTCCCCTTTAGTAATTACCACCGGTGTAATTTAAGACGAGAATTGAATTCCCGATCTTTCCATAAGGAGAACATTTTTCATATCAGGGCATCACGGCCATGTTTCTTGAAAATGTTCAAAAAATTTATTAGATGGTAAAAGGAATTTTTTGCAATTGGGTACTGTCTTTTCATTTTTATATATTTTTACTTAAAAATATTATGATCATGGTATCTCTGTATTGGATGTCTATGACATCTAGTTTACATAGACCATGGTTTCTAGTTGAAAAAGTGTATGAAGTTTTTTGAGAAAAGTTGGTATTTTCAAAAATAATGATAGTGTTTGTTTATTTATCTCTGTTCAAAATGCCCTGTAGAATTACGAAATGAGTTCTAACGTATCAACGAACTAAAAATAAATTGAATAAGGTGCAGAACTCTTGAAAATTTCTTTTAACTATGAAGCTATCAAATATTGAAATTAAGATTATTTTCATTCACGTTTCAAATCTTTTCTGATCAGCACGTATTGAGAAATTCGAAAACATGTTCGCTGTAGAAGATTTAAACATATTTTAAGAACATAAATATATATATATGAGTGTGTGTGTTTGTGTTATTTTCAAAGTTTAAAAAGAGTAAAAAACATGCTTTTTTCTTGAAGCGAGTTTTACAGTGAATTGAAGTCAATGTTAATTAGGGCTTAAATTAATTACAAATGCTTTAATCAAAATTTCGGAAGTAAACATAGCTTTAACTTCAAATCCGCCAGAAACCTTTAGAGTTTTACTCCATTCTGTGCTACCATTGCCAATTCGACTTCCGAAAAAAACTGGGTGGACAAACAAAATAAGGATCTGTATAATTAGCCCTAGAGCTTTTGGACAGTTTAAAAATTCTCTTTATTCAAGAAGTTATCAAATATTGAAATCGGAACTCCTTGCATGTTCGTTCCAATGTATTTCTTATCAGTGGTGTATTGGGAAAAGCATAAACACGTACTCTATAATATTCAAAAACAATACACTTTTAAAAATCGAAAAAAATATCAAAATCATTAATTTTTAAAAGGAAGTTACATTGTGAGAATATTGGAACAAGGATGTATTCGATATCAAATATTCATCGCTACACTCAAAGCATACGTACACATAACTTTTTTAAAATGGTGAAAAGGAGCACGTGCTTCCATTCTTGAAACGAGAAAACTGCCAGAATTGAATGTTACTTCGTATAAATTAATTGCATTTGTGGCATATGCAATTTTACAGGAACCTCAAATCAGTATAAATTTTTATTAAAATTAAGACTGCAATCAAAATTTAGTAAAAAGAAAGCATAGTCTAGGTTATAAATTTACTAGAGACCAACATTTTAATATAAATTTCTTTCAACTTCCTATAGCCACTTTAATTTAACACATGAAAGAAAATTGACAAACATCCACCGTAAGGGTGTTTTTATCTATCTATATATATATATATAT
Source organism: Latrodectus geometricus (assembly GCA_026290005.1). NCBI lineage: Eukaryota > Metazoa > Arthropoda > Arachnida > Araneae > Theridiidae > Latrodectus > Latrodectus geometricus. Next base: position 22,068 of record JAPDSC010159795.1, read on the forward strand.
ATATATATATATATATATATATATATATATATATAATTTAAACAAGTGTTTTTAGAAGCATATATTTTTCTTATATATTATCAGCACCGTTTTATTAATGATTAAAAACAGAATTTAAACTATTTTTCAGAACATCATGAACAACATGAAGAAAGGCTCTCTTCTTTTCTTCGTGGACTCAGCTGCTGACCAACATTACAAACTGCTCAATAAAGCTGCCGAGAGATGTCATTCCTTACAGGCGATATACGGCCCTCTTGTGGAAGAATTCCACACTATTTCCTTACAGTCAGTAAGCAAATTTTTGGAACTTTACGCCAAGCATTTCAACAAATTTTCCTGCCTAACGGACATGTTTATTTGTGTCAGCGTGTACCGAAAGATGAAGGTTATTCCACCAGGTATTAAAATAACTAAAGATCTGTTCAGTCCTCCTCCTTTCTGGTGCACATCATCTCAACAGAAAAGCGAAGAATTGACAAATAAAATGGTTGAATATCGTGCTAGTGTGAGAAAATTAGTAGAAACAAGATATTCTACAATGAAAAAGAGTATCAAGACAACAGATCCAGAATAACGCTCTAGAAATGAAAATGACAATCTAAATGTGATATATTTTTAAGAATAACAGGGATTTCAAACTTCAATAATTGCGAGCCAGTTTCTTATAATAGAGCACAACGAAGTGTTATGACATTTGAAATATTCCATCATTCCTTTAGTACTTAAACAACTTATGTTCATTTCTATCTGGAATTTATATGATTTGGTATTCTTCATCGTTGATTTTTTTCTATAATTCACTTGAAGATAAATCGCTGATAAGGAATATTGTGGCTTTATTTTTTTTTAATTTATTTTCATTGAGTCAGGGTTCGAATCTCAAACGAAAATCATGAATACTAAAGGGAATTAAATACCTCCTTCCTATGTCTAAAAGTGATCCTGAAATGAGTTATAAGATTTTTTTGGCAAATAATCTCCAATACTGTGCAATTAAAATTCAATTCAGCAACCCGGTTTTTTTTTAATCAAGAATAGGCAAATTCTCTGCCGAAAATGCTTTTCCCCTCTTGCTCTAATTTTGGACTGTTTTCAAGGCATGACAAATTAAATATTTCCAAATATTTTTATTGCAATAGACGTAGTCATTAGTGCATTACATGAGCTACAAGAAAAAAAATTACTTTCTTTGGCTAAAAATCTAATAACTTTCTGAAGACTAAAATGATAATTATTCCATTCTATATAATGCAATTTTACACACAAAAACTCAGAATAAAGGAAAGACTGAATAAACGAATAAGCATACAAAACCAAAGTTATTTAATCTGGATTGTCTATTTACGTCATCTTATGGCTCACTAAAATCAAGCAACATTGAATATAGCTTGAAATAAAGAGAATTATCTTGTCCGTTGTTGCCAGTCCTCATTCGTCACAAAGCCTAAACTAAGTCTATAACTCTGAGCTTATCAAGGAAAATTATCTAATGCGATTTTCATTTAGTAAAGTTTACTTTTCTAAGTGGAAATCATTGTAAAAGCCAGAGTCTCGTGTATTATGGGGTACTTAGTTAATTCCATCATCCGTCGAATAATTACATTGAATGGTGCGCAAAGTGCTTTATGAAAAATAATAATTAATCTCACTTAGAATGTCGACTCGAAACTTCAAGAGAGTTGATTTATGTTTCATCATAGAAAAATTTTGCAAAATGTCACCAAGTCACCAAATATAGCCAAGAGGTCTTAGATTTTACAGACGAATTTCTCAACTCTGAAAACCTCTATTTTCTCAGAATGAGCGATGTTTAAACAATAATTTCACAAATTAAAGTATATTAACATGTTGAAGCAATAAATTAAACATAAATATAAGACATTCATGCACATATTTACACTATATAGATTTTTGGTCAAAATATATTGATTAGACAATATTGCATCCTGTATTAAGTTTGAGACTAGAATATTAATTATATTAGGAATTATAATGAAATTTATATAATAAAACTTCTAATTGAAACCTATTAAATCATTATTAAGTATAATTAGCTAGAACCCTCTATTTAATATTTTTCTTTGCAAATACAAAACAAAACTTTTTTCACTTCTTCACATACATTTTCTTTTTTTGAAATGAGCACAAACTCAACACAAATCTCAATTTAATTGTTTGTTACTCTTTGTTATGATCTTTGATACTTTATTAGGATCTGTGAGAATTCAAAAAATTCAAATGGTACATAAAAATGGCAATAAAAAATGATTAATTTTGGATCACGTGTGATATATTCATAAAAGGAAATAATAATTTCTTACTGTAATAAAAGTGTGATACTTTTTTTAATGAAATGATACAAAAATTGAATTTTATGACTTAAAACTACCCGAAAAATTACCACTAAAGTCTCATTAATTCAGACTCTATTAAACCGGATTTCACATAATCCAGACAGACATTTAAATGTACTGACATATGTATATACATACTTTATAAATAAAGATGAGTTACAGCAATAATGTAACCAGACACAGCATGTTTTGAAACTGAATTGAAGATGTTCACCATATCTTAGACGAAACTGATGTGACTCTGGAAGGCAGAGTTGGGGTTAAATGCAGATGAAGTTGATCCAGGTTATCATATTAACAAAGGAGGAGACTGTTGAGAGTGTGACCTCAGCAGAGAGATCTGAAGGGGATGTGTCAGATGATGAAACAGATGACAACCCAAAGCCTAAACTCAGTGAGATTAAAGACCACTTAAATTTTGCGATGAAATACGTTGAAAACAATAATGAAGCCATATCTGGACATTACAAACATTTGAGATATCTACGACAATTAATTATTCAAGAAATGCCCTCTAAAGTAAGACAACACATCAAAAGATCAGTAGTTTCTTCCAACCAGTGAGCTGTCAAGTGTGGTTAGAGAAGATATTGCCTGGACCATCATGTTCAAAATAATTTTTCATGTAATGTTTATTGTAAGTAAAATAGTATATGAACATACTATATTTAATTCTCTCTTTTAGAATTTCATATTTCATTATCTTATAATCAAAATGCAATTTTTACTGTGTGCTGTAGTTTTTATATGTACATTGTATCAATTTATAGGTTACATTGTTTAATCAGTACTGTCATTAACTCGGACGATCTGGATCCTTTATTAATCTGAATTAATGAAGTTTTACCATATGTGTGTGTTTTCTTTACATTCAAGCAATTTATGTTTTTTTTTCTTTTTTTTTTTCTCTTTTCCTTTGATTAACCCTTCTTTGCATGATTTTTTCTTTATTGGTGAAATTAATCAAGTTGATATAATTCATGTTCAAAATTAAAGGAAAAATGGTTAAAAAAAATCTTAGTATATATTTATAGTATAAATTTAGCAAAAAACAATATGCTAAAGATTTCCATCATCATCCAAAATTGGATCATTAGCTTAGTACTAAATAGAAATAAAAGAGGAAAATAACAGAAACACGTGTTACAAACCTTTCTTCGACTCATTTTCAATTTTTTAGCAATAGAAACTCTAATATAATAAAACAAAATTATAAACGAAATCATACGTTTATTGCAACTACAACAAACAGCGGAATGAGACAATTTTAAGCTCGTTTCACTGATAGTGACACTTGTTTATTTTTGACAGCTATGTTTCTTTTTATGCAATGGACATTAAAAAGGTATCCAAACACGATCAACTTAAAGTGAACTTGTTCTTTTATATAATTTTTGGGCATTATAGGTTATGATGGAAATTTCCACCATTATGCAAAGAAGGGTTAAAATATGAATGATTTTTAATTTAGAGATTTTTTTGTAATAATTTAGTTAAATGGGAATCACTGCTGTTATATACCGTGTATTTGTTATTTACGTTTCTATACAATAAGTAAGTCTGTGTTCGAATCCAAAAGAAAAGTCATGGATATTGATCGGCGTTGCATCCTTTCTGCTACCTAAAAATTACCTTAGAGACTTTTAGGATTTTTTTTTAGGATCTCTAAAATGTTTTTCCAAATCATCACCAACCTCCAAAAAGATAGATATTTTCGGGAAATATATAACTATCTGAAAGAAAATTTATTCGTGTAAACTACCAACTATTTTAAAATATTAAAAAAAAATTCTTTTTTTTTAAATAAAAAAATAGAAAACGTTAATTATAGTTAATGAGATTTTTATGCAAGTAGAACATTTTTTTGTAAACTTAAAAAGTGGAGATGAAAACTGTATTATCCATATTAATAAAATGCAATTTTTTTAAAAATTTCATTTATGATATTTTTCCAATTGCAAATTTGATTTTCATTGCTAATAAACATTTTAAAAACTCAGATTATGTGCGAAATACAAAGGAATCACATGAGATATTTAATTCTAAAAGATTAGGATAATTTTTATACACAAAAACTAATTCGATCAAGATCTTGAATTGAATTTTCGATTAATAATTAAGTAGGAATCACTACTTAGGCCCGAGAAAAAGATATCAATAATCATTGTTAAGAAAAAAAGCAGAAACAAAATAGAAAAACTATGATATAATTTTAGATTGCTCGTTTTTCTTGTTAAGGAGCAAAAATCATTCGAAACAGATAATTTAATATGGTTTGCTATCTTAGGCCGATTCAATTTTATCAATACTTCCCGTGGAAAACAATACACCATTAAGTAATTTGCAAACAAAATAATACAAAATTGATAAAATATCTGCTAATATCAAAGTTCAATCACAAGTTGATTTGTAACTGTGTGTTTGGTTTTCAAGTGAAATAAATAAATCTGAAAATGTAGTAAGAACATTTCAATTAATAAGAAAAGTTCTTAAAAATGGAAAAAACTAAGAAAATAAATATCTTCTTTTATAACCTTTTATTATAACCAATGATAATTGAAAATTAAACAAAAGATTTATAATTTTAGGTAAAATTAATTATTTCCAAAATTGTCCAAAATCACGTTTAAGCATTTTTTTAACTCTTTGGTTACATTTGACGACTGCACTGCGTCATACATTTCCGTTGCTTAAGTAACGGAGTACGTGTTTCGTCATTCTAACTAGAACAAAATTAAACATGCACATCCTTGTTCTAGACAAAAGTGACAAGTAACAGGACATTTCCAATATTTCAGTGAATCGTCTGCTTGCTATATCATAAATAAATAATATATTTTACTGAGTAATACCGGAAATTTTAAGGAAATAAAAGACTAGAGGGTAAACAACAAATGACAAAATAGAAAACGAAGTTTTTATTACTTGTTTGTAAACAAGCGTTAAAGAACTATTGTAAATGCAATTAATAATATAGTTTTATTATATAAAAATTGTTTTTAGATTTATATTAATAATCTCCTGTTTAAAATGTGTTTTATTATGTTCATGCATTTTGATACTTTAAAAAAAATAATATTTTACTTTAATTAATTTTATCAAGTTTACTATTTTCTTATAGCATTATGTAATAACTGTCAAAAATGTTCTATTAATGAAATGCATTGAATAATCTCTACCACAAAGGCTTTCTTACCTAAATTTTATTTATTTATTTATTTTTATTTATTTATTTATTTTTTTTTTTTTTTTTTGTAAGACTGAAACCAAAAATAAATGATCTTCAACTATGGGACGATATCGGTGAGAAATCTTAACTGCAGTGTATTAAAAGTCATTTTTAACGAACGAGATTAATAATTCGAACCTTCGTCATTAGATCCATTTTAACTCGAGATAAAAATTTAAAAACAAAGGTAAGAAGTTTATAAAATAATTTTCAGCAAAGCTAGATTATTATATGTTTATACTAACATAGACATTACACCAAATTATTTTATTTATTATAAGATTATAGTTAAATATTCATTTTATAATAGCGCATGCACACACACACAAATGTGTGTGTGTGTGTGTGTGTGTGTGTGTGTGTGTGTGTGTGTGTGTGTGTGTGTGTGTGTGTGTGTGTGTGTGTGTGTGTGTGTGTGTGTGTGTGTGTGTGTGTGAGAGAGAGAGAGAGAGTGAGAGTGAGCGCCTTTCGCAACTCAAAGGGCGCTGGAGGTCGTTCTATTTGTCGAAACAGAAAAATATTTGCACAACACACACTTAGGAAGATTCGCTGGATATGTTTGATATTACAAAAATTAATTCATAATAACATGACCAGATAGTAGTGCGGTCCAGCGTCTTGCAGCAATATATATAAATTATAGGCATGATAAATGTAAGACTTTCTTCGTGGCACAAACAAATGAGCATCGCAGAATGTTGACGTTTGTGAATAGAGCACCGCTAATAAAAATGTGCTATTGCAACAGGGAGAATATAGTAGCAGCTGTGAAAGAATTTAGCTGTCTGAAGAAACAAAGACGTATACCAGATCCTGCTCTTAGATACATAATGGTGAAATCTGAGCGAATAGGATAGATAAGCTTTCTTCCGAAAAGAGGTAGAAAAAGAATTCACACCCACATCATGTAGAGAATATTGCGAGCGAAGCTGTGAACGTCAGTAGAGAATTTTTAGAAATTTTATTTCCTAATATTTCATCATTTTTATTCTTATTTTTTATTAATAATTTAATTTACTTATTCAGAAAGAAATTACAACGTAGCAATTAAGTTGACAAAATTCTTTAATCGCAAAATAAAGAAAAAAAATTTAGAAATGCATTAAACGGCAGCTTTATCAAACACTTTTTATATTTCTGTTTTTAATTGTTCCCTCGTTTAATTTCATTTTTCAAACATTTCATTGTCATGAAAAATTTCAAATTTTCTAAATTTTCTTACCTAGAAGCTTTTTGTTTTTAATAATTCCTTAAAGCATCATAGGAATTAAAATTTTCTAAAAAAAAATGTTGTGATTTAAAGATTTTCATCTAAGATTGTTTAAAAAAGAAAACAGAAAAAAAATCATTAAAGCTCTTTTTTTTCTGCATTTCGAAGAAAATTTTATATTCTGAAAGAAAATTAATTTTTTAATTAATTTTCTTTCAGAGTATAAAATTTTAATTAAATTAATCCTCTCCTTTTTAGGAGAGGATTAGTTTTTATGTTATTAGTAAAAAACATTACAATAATTCAGGATTTAGCTTCATTTAGTAGGAAAAGAGAAAGATTATTGCGTGAAGTAGCATATTTTGATTAAAATAAAACAAAATTAAATTAAATTATTTATAAAATTTATTGTATATGCTGCAACTGAACAAAAAAAAACGCACATCTTAAACGATTAAAATGGCATGAAATAAACAGTATGTTAAAAGCTTGATTAAACTGTTTCTGTGCTCTGATAAATCAAAGAGAATATTTATGATTTATTCTGTTTCTAATATAGGATTTGTTTTGGTTAATCTATCAATTTTGCAGACAAGGTCAAAAAATAAGACTGATATGGGATAATACTCAAATAATCACATTTCCTTTAGCATTTAAATACTTTTTTTCGGAATGGCGGACGCTTGGCTGATTAACCCTTTCGCGCTACTACAAGGGGGAAAGCTGATACTCGTTTATCGTTACCCGGTGGGCACCTGTGAACCAAATCACGGAGGTGCGGAGCACTGCCCACGTCACACCACCACAAACCCGTTTATAGGACTGGCCATATTCATCCATCATCTGAGAAAGGGACAAGAGACACATAAGAAGAGAAAGTACATCCATGGCGGAGCCGGGATTCGAACCCATGTCCTCCCCATCCGTAGCCAGTTACGCTAACCACTAGACAGGTTGCGATGCAGCATTTAAACATGAAAGATATCAAAAATGAAATTGAGAAATCTCTTCATGGTATGGATGAAGAATATGTAAAAAGTGGTAAATATGATTTTAACAAAAAACTATTAAGATTCTTGGTTACCAGAAATTTTGTTGAAGAAATAATTAACAGAAATTTTAGCATTGAAATATGTAATCATCTACAAATTGTAATAGTAACAGGACAAATATTTCAAACATACTTGCTATACACAGCAATGAGTTAAAAATCATATTAAAATTCATGGAAATCCTTCACAATCTGCAGACCTATGTGAAATTTAACATTTGCAGTGTTAATTAAAATCTGTTGTTGTTGTGAACATCCTTGAACAAATGTTAATAAAACATCCATGTATCAACATTGTCAGGAAAAAAATTGAAGAGAAATATTAAAAAGTATTAATCGCTTTATTATCTGCAAATCTAGGCCAATTATGATGAACAAAAAATGAATGTTTATGTTATTTTGAAAGCAAACCAAGGTTATACAAAATCAGGGCAATTTTTTTGACACTTATCAAATCATAATTTTCAATTTTTTGTTTAAAATACTTTAATTATTATTTGAAATGAAAAACTCTCTCTTAAAACTGCATAAATAGTTTGAAGCGTTAAGAAAATATGTCTGTATAATGTATTAAGTGGCAATAATCAGATTGCCGGTAGGTAGCGCAACGTGCAAATCTCTAGACCATATTAATAATCCCAATGTTTGTTTGGAAATATTCTACCCTTAACTGTACCACATCTTACAGTTTTGTAGATCAAATATAAAGGTCAGATCTCTCCTCTTTAAAGTTGTTATTAAAATGTTACAAAATATTCTTAAGTCATTAAAAATTAAAAGCAATTTCTATGGACAATTCCTCGGGGAAATCCTATTTTCTTAATTAAATAAAATTTCATTTTGTTCATAATTTTTATATAAATGATAACCCTTTTATCGAAAAATTGTAATTTCTTTATGCGTTGTAAGTGAGAAATCGTTTCCGAGACTTTGATCCCAGTCTCTGGGTGAGAATTGATTATATTTATCGTGAAGTTAAATATTTGTCTATTTACTAACTGTCTAGGGATATTTTGAACACGTGCCAACTCTTTATAAATGCAGGTGTTATTGTTGCATTTCTATAGTATGAATAATCGTATTAAATATAAAATTGAGAATGAGGTCGCGAAGATGTGTTCTTTTCGCAGGTGGAAATCGTGATAAATGCGGATTTCGAGAAAAATGCGAGGCTATTTTTGCCAACAAAACATTTCTTTCGTGCTATCCAATGATGACATCGACCCAAGAGCATCAACAACATTACTCTGGAATGTAATCTATGATGAAACAGATAAAGTTATACATTTTTTTATCAGTTTTAGTACAAATTAGAAAATTCAAAAAATGACTTATTATTTTCCTACTTCTTTAACACATAAAAAGAACAAATTCAAAACCGTGTAAACTAATATTTTTTGCTAACTTTTTTTAGTTTATTGTTATGGTAAACGTTTGAATATATTTTTGTTCCGCCTTTTCTAATAAAAACGAACGCAAATATAGCCAAACACTAATGTATATTTACAATATTAAAAAAATTATATTTTACGTTTATTATATTATATTTTACGTTAGAACGAACACTTTATTAGAATGATTTCTTATGGAACATTATTCAGAAGTATTTTCCTTAATTTACTTAAGTATTTGAATATATTGACTAAAAATATTTGATAATTAAGAATATTTCTGTTTACCCTTCTTAATATATTTCTAAATTGCTTATAGAAAGAATAAATCAAGAGGGATTTTTTTCAGTTATTAAAATAATAAAGTGTGCAAATAACGTAAAAATTTGTTGTTTTGATACTGCTTATGCAGATACACAAATGACTCCAAGTCAACTGTAAGTTTTTTTTAAACATATAAAACTTTTTACTATTCACAAAACGATATTTCATTATCACGTTAAAGAGCTTTCAAATCTTGATCAAAACTTTATAATCATAAAGAATGCATCTGAAAAATTGGTTGTATCTCAAGTACTAATGATAAATATTGGATAATTATAAAACCTTTACCTCAATGGTAGTGAGTTATATTCCATGACTTAAAACGTAAAATCCGGGTGCATTTATAACATTTTCTTAGATTGCTATTTAGGAAGGAAATTTTTAGAAGTGCTAAGAAGATGGGTTGTTGATAAGCGTATCCGGTAACTTCAGGGAATTTCAATACTACGAAGACAAATTGTATTAATGAGATTAAGTAACTCTTAAAAATTTTGAGAAAAGCTTATCTCAGCAATGTTAAAATTCTAAAACAGTTTAGTTTAATCAGTGGTGTTGTGCTAATTTTTTTTTTACCGGAAAGCGTATATATAATTATATAGACAGGGCCGA
>JAPDSC010159802.1:0-37221 GCA_026290005.1 Latrodectus geometricus
AAAAACCATTTTTATAAGAAACCACCGTAAGAAATCCATGGGTTTTTTTATCTTGACTATGTTTTTATTGACAGGCAAGCGAAAAGCTCACATTTCAAGGTAACACTTTTAAAGATACACTTGTAAAAAATGTAACATTTTTATGTACACTATGCCCGGATATTGAATAAAGAATTTCCTATAAAGCAAATAGTTATTTAATTCCTCGCTTATTGATTTAATATCAGTATACATTTATTTAAAAAGATATCCTGTTTAAATTTAAATCAATCATAAATATGTACTTTTAATATATAAAAAATAGCATTAATATCCGTATGAGAATTGATAAATAATATTTTCGAAATAGGTATTTTTTAAAGACAATACGGAAAAATATCAAAAGAATTCATGAAGTAGAAAATATTCTTATGAAAAATCTTTCTTGTAGTATTTCAGAAATATTTGTTTTAATTAGCTTATTGTATTATATAATAGCCTATATCACATATCAAAGCTAATAATAATTCAACAAGCAATTTTTTTTCTGTTTTAGCATTTGAAATATTTTCACTGAATTCAATTTATATTGAATTCTAAAAAGTATTCAAAATAGTTTTATTTTAACATATGTAAAATAATTTTTTGACTGAATTACGATTTTTTGTGTAAAAGCCAAAAACTAAAAACCATACAACTTATGCCTTTTGATATTTTATCAAATGAGATCAAAAGCTAAATTATTAACAACTGATATTCTTTCCCAATTTATATAGTTCTCATTAAAAAGTATTGAAAAAGCATATTTTTCTATTTTTTGAGATGTTGAATTCTTGTATTCAATAGTTACTTTCTAATTTTTGAGTACTGTTAATCAATAATGTGTTCTCGTTTATTGATTTTTTCTAGACAAATGTTTTTCAACTACTATGTTTGAAAATTCATTGTTTTCATTTTGCTTACTCAACCAATCAGAAAATTGGGGTTATCCAACACCTGATTCCCTGAAAATACAGAGTTCAATGGCCCAAAAAACTAATCGTACATTAACCCACATATTTGTACAAAATAAAATCTAACAAAAATTTCGTTGGAATTGGATTTTGGAGAAGCAGGTCATAACATTTTTTCTAAATGTTTATCTAAGCATGTTATTCAATCACCGTTCAGATTTTAAGTAGAAAATGTCATTTCTATTAGGATTTAAAGTTTTTAAGTTGTTTTTCTTCACAAAATTCATTCGTTAAATATCTTATCAGAATGTGATTATAAATATTAGTAGATAGTAAATACTATTATAACTGTATACGATTTATTAATACATAATATATCTTAATAAACACATATATAAATACTCTTTTTTATATCGATGTTATTTGCTAAATGGAAACATGCCGATTATCCGATTACTTAATTATATTTTATTTCATTATTTATTGCTTACTCAGTTTTCATGTTTAATAAATACAGCCAGAAATAGGGTTGTAAAAATATTTTCTATATAAAATAAAGATTTAATACTAACTATTTATCAGCATTAAATAAGATTTATATAATAGTTAAAATTAACTATTACTTAAGACACTAAATGAATTATTATACTTTTTGCTAAATCTTCAAACAAATAAAATTATAAAATTAGTAAAAAAAATATGAAATATAATATATAATAAATTGTGTGCGTGATAATGAAGCTTCAAAGAAGAAATATTCGCTTATTAAGAATATATACATCTGTAATTAAATAAGAAATTAGTTAAATTAATGTCAACATTTATAACCAAATGATATATTAAAATAATAATTCATTTAATCAAGGTAATTATAATTATCTCGAACATTAATTTTCATATAATTTTTAAAACATACAAATTAATTATTTGTAACTGCCAGTAATATATAAGAAATAAATAGTGTGGATTAAAGGGACTTATTGAAAACGGTTGAGGTCTGTATCATAATATGTGAATAAATTTGCTTCATCAATAAAAACAATTGATTTTCTTTTATTTGCTATCATTAAAGTGGCAGCAGTAGATATTTCATTATTTTTAAGACCTGAGAGCAATATATTTTTTGAGAACTATCAAATAATGTTATTTAATTCAGTATTTAACCTAGGTTGTTTCCAGCTTTATTTAATTTTCTCAATATTTCTTGCTTAATACATACAAAGCTACAATCAGCAGCTACATGTACAAGAATTTTGTGTGCATATTTTAAAGTTATCATTTATTTTCAATGTTATATTACACATTAGTAACATGATTTTACTTACAATCATTTTTTTAATGAAATTAAAAATTTACGCAAACTTGTTTAGGTGGATTGAGTTGATAGTCTGTATGAAAAATAAAGGAACCGGAAATTTAATTTATAGACAATTTTGAAATAAATAAGTAGCAGCAATGAAAAATGAAGGATTATTTTTCTCATCATATTGTTTTAGTTTAAAAATTAAAAATTAAATTTAATTCTAATCAAAGTCGTGGTATAATTAAATATTACTCTATAAAAGGACAATTTTATAGTATATATTTAATAATGAAAATAAATTTAGAAATATGTAGCAATTGTTATTTACTTTATATCGAATAACTTTAACCAATAAAATTAGAATATTTTGTTGGCACGAAGACAAGAAGAAGCGGTTCCAATAAAAATTTTTATGCTGTATATAATTAGTTTTTCTTAACATCAATGGTTCCTTTCTGATTTGCATGTTAGTTGTAAATAAAGTATACCTACATACATAATATAAATCTATTTATTTAAAATATGGATGATGTTGAGTTTCTTCAATATTTTGCTTCAGAAATATCAATCTTAGGAGCCTGTAATGATCAGAAAGTGACTTTATAATCCATTTTTCCCAGTATATTTTTCATTGCTGGAATACCTTACTGACAATTCTTTTCTTATTCTCCACTTGTGGTGCATAGATTTTTAGGGAAGAAATCCAAAACATGCAATATTAAAGATGATTAGCAGACATATCTTTGTAACAGTTTACTCACAATAATTGTGTATAATAACATCAATAATTTAGTAGTTCCGCAATTTATACATTTCTAAAACATTTTAGTCACTTCTTAAGGATCATCATATGTATTGGTCCTTCAATTAATAGTTTAGTAAAATAAAAATTTTGGGAAACAATAAAATCCAATATTTTAACTTATAATCACTTACAAATGAAAATATTTTATTCAAGCAATGAAACTTTGGATAAATTGTATCTATTAGCTTTGCTAATTTTTTTAAAATCATTTTATAAAAATTAATTTAAAGAAATAATGTAATAAAGGACTTTTGAGAAATGCAAAGTAATTTCTTGTTTAGGCTTATGTAATTCTGTTTTGGTCATTCTTTTTGGACGTAAGGATTTTTCTTATTTCTCTTATTTCACTCCAATGAATAAACATGCTTATATACAATTAAATATATCACATATATTATTTTATATAAACTAACCATTCTTGAAGGATTTGTCAAGAGTTTTATGAAATGAAATAAATAAAATATAATTGCTTCGATCTTACGAGAGATTAACTTCTTTTGATTGTGTAGATTTGAAGTCAATGTGAATATTAATTTTTGAACGGAATATACGATTTATTATACTAAAATCATGTTTATCAAAACAGTATGTACTAAATACTGCATAGGATATCAAATTAATCTTCTATTGTTTTATGAAAAGCAATAATTTCGTAGAATATATATATATATATATATATATATATATATATATATATATATATATATATATATATATATGAGAAATAATAATAATTAAGTAAATTTTTTCATTCATAAAGCATTTATTTTCAGAATAAATGCTAAGTTTGCATTAAAATAATTAATAAATGTATTTTATATTTAATATTAATGCTGATTTGCATTAATAAACATTCTGTTAGTTAGTTTATTAATTTTAAATGGAAAAAAAGCATCTTCAGTTACTTTCCCAATATAGCTTATTACCAAGAGAGCTACACGGTAAAACATTCTTTTTTTAGTTTATCCATTTTACAGAAAAAAAAAATCTTTCGTTATAATAATTTGCAAAATTATTAGCTTTAATGTAACCAGAACGTACTTTTTCAAAATAAAAATTAACAATTCAATTAAGTATAAACATAGCTGCAACTGTAATCAAAATATTAGATTCCTCAATACATATGCAAGAAATGTAATAATTATAATATGATTAAAAATATTTTAACTATTGATGCCTTTGAAGTTCAAGCTAATTTATAATCTACTACGGATAAAAATATGCTAGACTTTATTTTCACATGATATTCATTACTATATATTTGTTTCATATTCAAATGTATATATTTTTGAGCAAAGATATAATTATTTACAAATTAATTAATTTCGAAATGTATTCTCCGAAAATACATGAACGAAATTATTTTCATTTATGAATAAGTTTTCTGTATCCTAATATCTAGTATTTGATTCTATGAATAAGTTATATAATATCTTATAATGATTATAAAATAGAAATAAGCAAGCCTTCGTTAATTACTTAAAATAATTAAAATAATGTATTGATTCAGTGGAAAATTATTTTATAATTAATTCAATTAGTATTTATTCAATAACTTCAATAGCAAACAAGTAAAAGGCAGTTTTTATTTAAATCGATAATGACTTTATAATATATACAATTATATAAGAATGTTTAAAATTATATGATAAATATAATTTTAAGCATACTTTAAAATAAAAACTATAGTTAAATCATTTGAAATATTGTCTTCTAATAAAAATATTAAGACAAATTATATTTAAAATTACTATTTAGTTATAATTCAGATAAAAAAATTATTTGCATTATAAAACAATAATAAGAAGAGTTGGTTTTCATATACAATTCTGAAGAAAATAGATAAAAATATTTAGTCAGCAAATAATTATACGAAAATACGTCTAAGACAACAACGAAAAATAAATACGTCTAAGACAACAATATTAAATAAATTTATCATTTTACAATTTTCAGCTTATTGTATTTTATATAAAATAATTATTGTTTGTATTTTTCTTTTATAGTGACAAAATTTAGACAAAATTAACCAAATTTTTATCTTTTAACCATTTTCAATAAACAAGTTTATTTTTAAAGTATACTTAAGAATAACTTAATTGTTATTAAGAACCGTGCCACGAATTATTATCATTTGAGTCTAATCATATATCATTAAAAATATTTTGTTTAAATTAATATGAAAAGATTTAGATTAACTATGCAAGATAATTCCTATCCAATATTGTTATGTACAATATTTCTCATAAGAAAGATAAGGGAAACTAAGAAAGTAATGCCAAGAATATTTACGGATAAGATTATCTTTAAATTTGCATTATGATATAACAAAGTAAAATAATCCATGATAAAACCAAATGATTGAAAATTTCAATTATTTTCTATTAACATATCACTTTTTTATAAAAAACAATTTAAATTGATATATATATATATATATATAGTAATAACGATGTGAAAGGATTTATTTTATCAGAAGGGTTTGTGTCAGAAAAAGTTCAAATTGTAACCATTAAAACAATTATTTTTCATTTAGATTCAATATTAAATGAAATTACTTTTGAAATATCAACAGCATTTGATTTTTGTGTGCAAACTGTGTGGTGAAAATTTTTAATTACTATGTCCTGCCATTTATATGATCACGATCAAAAATTTTTTCTTGGCAAATAGGGTGTAATACAAATTCATGTTATAAAGAAAGAAGCCATTTTCAAGCGTTTTATACTTTTTTTTTACAAGAAAATTATGCTGCCAATTTCCAAGATAAATTCATACGTAAAATATAAAACAAATATTTAAAAATTGATTTTTAGATGCCCCTGATAAATCAAAAAAGTTTTAAGTGGTTGCTTTTAGCCACTTTTACTGGGAATAATTGCCTTACTTTTATCTGGGTCATGTAGGGGATTTTATTGAATCCCATAGGAAAAAAAGCTTTTGGGTCAATTTTGTCATCATACCCGTATAACACTCTACCGAGATTATAATGCTTCTAGATGTTTGGAAGTGAAGAGATACTTAATGTGATATATTTTGGTTATCTTTTTTCTATATAATAACTAGGAATGCTCCTGTTTCCTTTTTACATTGCTTACAGATGTTTCTACTATGCTTTAAACTTGCTTATTTTCCTCTTGTTCATGAGTTAAAGTCATTGCAAATAAAAACAAATTATATAGATTATACTAATAAATCACGAATCATTTTAATTAAAGTTAAAACTGATTATATAATTGGTTCACAATTATGAAAATATTTCTTACAAGTCCTAAGTTTATTTACTATACGAACTTCTTAAAGTACAGGTATATATGGCATGTGTGCACTGAAAAAGTAGGAATCTACACCAAGAATCTACCTCTAAGCAAAATATGTTAATATAATATTAAGTTAAAATACAGTATTCTGTAGACATTAAAAAAAATTTACTTGATTTGAATATTCATGTTATGGTATTTCAAAACTATTTTATCTAATAAAATACACATAAACCAATGTACATCTTATTTGGTTGTAAATCATAATATAGTATAAAGCTGCCCATTTTGATCAATATTAGAATGATGGTAAATGCATACAAAATTAATAAGCAGGAAAACGAATTGGGAAAAATTTTAATGTCAACTATATGTCCTTTTAAAAAATACATAAATCAATATGATACATATCGGAATATTTTCTTAAATTTTATGGTTTATATTCATTATTACTTGAGACAAATAAGATATGTTTTCAAATGCTTGAATTTAATACAATTTTTTAATATTGTTTTTAAATAAGTTAAAAGTAACTCTTACTTGATACCATACTCTAAAATTTGGTTTCAAATAATAATAAATGTTTATTAATAAACCCAACCTTTTATTTTTTAAATAAAATATAATGCAAATCCTTATTAACTAAATAATATACGTGAAAAGTTCTGTTAGCCATAATAGGATTAATTAAACAAGAAAGCAAAAAAAATAATGTGAAAGAAATTTTATATTTAAATTGGTTTTTATCATAAATAATAAATAATAATTTGAAGGGAAAAAAACACATAATATTAATTTATAAAAATATTTCTAAAAATCCGTCCAAATTTTTAAATATGAACTCATAACTTAACTTTATAAAATAAAGTAATTTTAATATTCTATATAAAACTTACAATTTTTTATTCTGTACAAAACTTAGATAAAAGAATATTTTTCATATTGTTAAAAATATATAAAATTTTAGTGACAACTTTTAGTTAATTTCTTAAAACAGCTAAAAATAATTAATGCAAAAGTATTTTTACATTATAATGAAATTAATTTTTGTGAATCAGAATTATGTTGCATTTTCATCGAAACAATAATCGATTTGCTTTATTTTCTCCAAGATCTTAGCGAAAAATCAAAAAATCAGTATTTTGAAAATTATAAATATTGCTACAGAGCTATGTGAATTTTACGAAAAGAAAATTAATTTCATTTTGTAAGTTATTTTTGTATGATAAAGATAAAATTTATTTCAAATATTTTGAAAATAAAAATGAATATTTTCAATTTTGAAAATAAAGTGAAAAGCATACTTTTCGGTCTTAATTAACGCATGTTTAAACTAATAACTGCTAATTCGGTGTTTCTATGTTATAATGAAATAACGTTTTGTGAATTATACTGTATTATTCTATAGAGAGATATCAATATATTCCACACGTTTTTTATTTCTTAAATAAATGAAATAACAATATCTCTAAATATCCTAAATATCGACAAGGCTGTGTATAATTTTTAAAAATAATTTTATTTATTAAAATTTGACTTTTTAAATTATAGCCAGATATACAAGGATAAAATAAAGCAATATTTCAATATTATTTTAAAATTAAACACATAAATTTTACACTTTTGGAATATTTCATAAGAGTGTGATTTTACCAGTCTATTATAAGCATGTAATAAAACAATTTTTTTCTAATTGGAGAAAGAGAAATAATTAATATTTAATCTTACTCAATAAATGTAGGTAAGTGTCAAGTTTTATAGGTGTGTTGTGTTTTGAGGTAAATATTATGTAAAATGTGTAACTGAATGTTTAGTGCATGCATATGAATCGGAAGACAGTCTGGAGATTCCTGGGAATTCAGTTAACTTTCTAGCTGGATTACTTTTTAATTTAATTTTTTGATTTGGTGGATGCAAATAACTTATTAAATTTATAAATCAAAATGAGTTCACTGGCATAACATACTTAAGATAGAAAACTGATTACTGAAACACTTATTCCTCTTAACATCAACTTTTCTATCCAATGGTGGAAAAGGAAACTGGATAAATTAAAAAAACTGTGTATGAAGACAAAAAAAAAAAAGTGAAACTCTAGTTGACAATTTTATATCGAGCTGTATTTTACAGCACATGGTTTAATTTTTTATAGCCGAATTGCCATACATAATAGAACTAATTAAATCAGAATCTATAGTTAAAAGTTGATTTCGCTCTAATAAAAGCACCAAAGCTCGAGATGGGAACCCAAAAATTCATAGTAAAAAGGCCAATGCCCTGTCCATTTGGCTAAATATCATCATAAGATACATTAATACATTTTATTTTAATTTAGTTTGTCTAAAATACGCATTAAATAGTAAATTCACTTCTTGAAGTTGATCAAAAAGCACATAGAGGAATTCAAAATTTATAGTGATGAATATGAAATAAAGAAACTTATAAATTTGCAACTGTGATAGTTGAAATATACAAATGTTTTAAATCCATCTTAATTTTTTTCTGATGAATTCTAACAATATGCATGATAAGTTACAATTGTGAAAACTTGGGTAATTATGATGAATAGAATTTTAATAAAAATTTGGCACGAACAAATTTTAAAATAAATGTGCTTTTAGGTAAAAGTCTATACATTATAAAGGGATTACGAAAAGAATCTAAGCATTATTATGCTACCAAATGAACCAAATATTTGTGGTTATTTATTCGTTATTTATGTTGTTTAATTTGTAAAATTATTATTCACTTAAATTTTCTAACAAAATTTTCTAAACCAGAATTTTTTTTCCTAATTTTATAGGTTAACATTGACACACAAAGCTTCTTTGTTGACTAAATTTGAAAAATTACTTTAGAACTTCGTTCCAACTGTAGTACTAATTAATTTGCTGTCATTTGAACAACAAAAAAGTATAAGTTTATATTTTCAAAACCATCCGGTATTAGCTTTACGTTATCTAAATTATTTGGTGACTATTTACCAGTTTCAAGCCAATATGTTGAAAACTTCTGCAAAATATTATTTCAAAACAATTGAACTAAATTGTGTGTATCCTTGTTTGAATTAGTAAGACGAAACTACTTGTTCAAGAAAGAGTTTCTTAGTCTGTGAATAATTCTATTCTATTGCATAATATCGTTAAATAAATGCTTTCTGAGACAAATTACAAAAATCATACTTCAAAAAATTCACTCACATACCCATCTACTTTTGCTACTGTAGTATAAGTAGTAGTAATTATCGTACTACTATAATCCAATAGTAGCACGATAATCAATAATACTTTTTTTCTTCAGAAATAATATTTGATATTTCAGAGAATAATTATTTTTTATATCTTATGTGTTTTGCTATTACCAACCTTATAAGACAAAGACAGTCACCAATTTTTAACTAACAATACTTTACTAGAAATTTTATTCTATGCAACACAACAAAATTAGGAATGTTATTTTACTGTATCTTAGCGTATGTTTGTATTTTTAATATTGTCGAATAATATTAAAATAAAATGTATTCTTCATTCTCTGCTCTATGTTTGCTTATATCGTTTATCACTCTTAAGATATCCACTTACAGTTATTTAGGAATGTGTAATTGATAATTTCTACTAAGAATAAAAATATTTTTTAATAAAAAAGAAGTATCCGAATATTTTACTTACAAAATTAAAGGGAACTTATTTAAAATAAACTGTTATTAAAATATATTGGAATTTTATGTTATGCATTTAGACATTTTAAAACTATATAAAATTGCTACCAAAATTTAAAAAATAAATGAGTTTCAAATTAAAAATATATTTTTTATTTAAACAAAAATGAAAAATTTGATTTGAAGATCAACATCTTTAAAGTAAGTAAAATTCGGATACTTCATCATATAACTCTCAAATTTTCAATTAAACATTGAAAATACTCTTATTTATTTACTTAAACAAGTTGAAAGATTTGAATTTTGGTTACAAAAACATTTTAAATTGGAATCTGTTTGACAAGGTATTAAGTTATATACTGTAATTGCTTAAGAGGAGATTTTTATTGATGGTAATATAATGATAATTAACATATTATATGTATAAGTATATATTAAATTTTATATGAATATAAATATATATATAAGTTTTTATTAAATACGTTACGACGTATTTTTAATTATACGTAAATTTACAGTTGAAAACCCCAATATTTCATTTAATTATGACTTGTTCAATATTGTAACAATTTTATTTGTGTAGTTTGTAAAATCTTTTTTAAAATATTAATTCTTTTACTTGTAAATCTATTAAAGATGATTGGTATAATTCTTTAATCCAAATGTATTCAAAAATTTATCACTATTTAAAAGAATTCCTTCGTTGAATTCCACATTTTAAAAATAGAACAGCTATTGAAACCTATTTATCGATTAAAAGGAACTTTTGCTCAAATATCGAGCTTTCATGAAACGATTAATGAATTCCGGATATCGAATTTACTGTTGTCGGAAAATTCTTTCATCTTGCTAAAGCTATTGTTAAAAGTTTCAAACTTTATTAATTCTTTTCCACTGAGTGCTTAATAGTGTTCGAAATATATGCTATGACATAAATTAAAGAATATAAATTTAAAATACTCTCTTTTTAGAACATGTGTATATATGATAGTTTAAAAAAATACTTTTACTAATAATCTTCAGGGAATTCGAAAGCCAGAAAACATGAAGGTTAATATTAGAAGAGCTTTAACTGCTAGATTTTGCTTTTGTGGTAATGTTTCATGAGTAATTGTGTCTCCAGGGGCATCCATCTTAAAAATAAAAATAAAACTGAAAAGCGGAAAAGAATAAAAAAAGAATTTTTTTGAGTTGAATTCGGGAAGTTAATCTCAAGAGTGTGTTCATTTGGAAATACCTCATCGTAGAAAGAAATTCTTTGATCTAAATTTCTTACTTTTTTGACTTCTTACCAATGATTTTTTTTATTACAGCTAACTATTCTATGTCAAAGAAATTAATCTTTCCTGTATTCAAGGGATTCAAAATTGATGTATTTTTTGCTTATGAATAAAGTCAATTTAAATTTTGTAACTTCAACTTTCATCGAGAATTTATTTTTTTTGTAGCATATGACTAATAAGTATTAATAATGCAAACATACGTACTTTTATACCTTATATAATTATAATATTTCTTAATAAACTAAGATATTTGTATGTTCTATGTAAATAATGTTTTTTAATATTATAGAATAAAAATAATTTTAAAATTTTTATATTATTCATCAAATTTACTTTACTACAAATATTAAAAGTAAAGCACTTACATTTTAGAAATAATTATCAGAACTATTTATACATGCTTTTAAAATTTATACCAAATTTGCTTCAGAAAATCTCATCAAAGTGTATTGCTATTGCTAAAAGATTTATATTTCAAACAAGATTTATTAACTTTAATTGAAATCGAAATCAACTTTAATCATTAATATTAGTATTTTAATCTCAATAGATTTAAGCATTACTCTATCTATACAGATTAGAAACTCTGAGTTCAACGTATTTTGAACATTAAATAGCATTTAAATAGAGGAAAGAAATCATTCTATTCTATTCTCTTTCATCAAAATGTAATTTATTGTAGAGTTTTGACATACATAGATCCTGAAAAAGTATATGCTAATGAGTTACATAGTTCTGACAAAATCAAATCTTTTACTATGACAAACAAACAATCAGCATTCCTCAAAATTCTTTATCTTCAACATTTAAATAATTAATTAGTATGATTTTTTTCACACACATTTAGTTCCTACATTTATGTATATCTTAATCTGTTTTTTATTAACTGAGAATGATGGCAAAAGGTAGTATTACTTGATATTCCTATAGCTTATTTTATTTCAATTATTCCATGGATTTTCATTTTTTAAAGTATAAATTAAAGGAATATTAAAAATTCAATTTTTTAATTACTTTAAATTTTTATAAACCATACATATGCATTCATTACACAGTATTTTTTTACTTATTAACATGACATAAAATCAAAACTATATTCAAATTTTCTGAATATGTGACCTAAAGATGAATACTTTTCAAATAAGAATTCTGAAAATTATAGCAATCATATTATATTAAAAGGTGTTTGGAAATTTATAAATTATATACATATATATATATACATATATATATGTTACCGTGAAAGACCGAAATCATAGAATGTCGACATTCACCGGTGAATATCAACAAATACCAAATACGTCGGTGAAAGATCGAATATTTCATTACATTCTTGTACATTCGGACCCTCACCGGAGTATGTCTACAATCACAGATATGCTCTGGTGAAAGTCGAAAAGAGAAGAGGCGACTGGCTGTTTCTTGCCAAATTCTTTGCACTAATGGAGTCAGACTTATACATATAAAAAATTCAATGGTAAGAGCAAAGTTTTCTTAATTGTTTTTCTGATTTCTTTATTTATATAGAATGGATACTGCAGTGAATCGTAATCTTTTTTTGAAAAGTTAAATGTATTAATTTGGAGTAAACGAGAAGACAATTGCTTTTGTTTTTCTTGAGAAAATTACTCTAAAATACTTTCTGCTAAAAATAAGTGCAACACACCTTTGGATTACAGACGATTAAAATGTTTTGAAATTTTAAAAATTAATGATGAGGAGAAGTTAATTGTACCATTAAAACCAGAAGAAACGAATATACTGTATTATGTTACCAATAAGGAATTGCTTAGTATACTATATGAAGTTCACACCAGGATAGGCCATGGAGAAAGAACACGTATGCGCTTAAAGAGTTGCAAAATAAATACAAAAATATTACATATGAAATTGTATTTAAATCTATCAAACGGTGTCAAATGAAACACTGTGCACTTAAGAAAGGTATTGTTGTCAAACCAATGATCAGTTCTCAGTTAGACTCAAGATGTCATGTTGATCTGATAGATCTGCAGTCAAACTCAGATGGTGAAAATAAGTTCATAATGATGTATCAAGATCATTTAACTATGTTTGTCCAGCTACGACCTTTGAAAACTAACAAGACTGAAGAAGAAGCGTATCACGTTATTCCTATATTTTTAATATTTGGTGTTCCAGCAATATTGCAATCAGATAATGGTAGAGAATTCAGTAATCTAGTCATATCCGCAATATGAGCTATGTGGAAAGATGTTAAGATAGTTCATGGAAAGCCTCGCCACAGTCAAACACAAGGCTCAGTTGAAAGGGCCAATCAGGATATATAGAATATGATAACTGTATGGATGTATGATAACAATACAAATAAATGGTCAGAAGGTTTACCCTTTGCTCACTTTGCCAAGAACACTACATACCAATGAAGGAATGAACCAAAGTCATTATGAAGCTGTGTTTGGCTTTAAAGCGAAAAGAGGCACAGCATCGTCTTTTTTGCTTAGCGAATGTTGCAAGTATCGAAACTGAGGAACAACTTGAAGAAATTGCCAATACTTTTGAAACTGAAGAACAGCTTGAAGAAACTAGTAATTTGAAAAAAATTGAGCGGAGTTCAAACTGAAAACCAAATTTCAAAGAAAAATATTGAAGAGGACTTGCAATGTTCCACGTCTTCACATCAAGTTCTGAATGAAAAACACGAATTAATTTCCATAAAAATAGCGACCGCGAAAGAGAATCTTCTGCTGCAAGCAACAAAAATATTCCGAACCTCACAAAATCAATTTCTTCCTGCTCAAATTGGTGATACTGTACGAATATTAGTCTCTGATGTCGACCGTGGCTGATGTCGACTGATAATCAAAATGTGTTAGCGATTGTTGTTGGAATAGAAGACTCCGAATTCCATAAACTTGCGAATGAAAATGGTACACTCAAGCAGCTGTACACACGTAATCAGTTCGAAGTTTGTAAAGAAAAGTTCCTTTCCATAGATAAGATTTCTTTTCAAAAAATTTCGCTAAAAGAGGTAGCTGCAGCTAATTTAAGAAGCAGTGGGCAAAGCGATACACGCTGTCATTGCAAAAGTAAGTGTTTCTTAAATAAATGCAGTTGTAAAAGCAAGGGCCTCTTGTGCAGTTCAAAGTGCCATAATAGTTTAAGTTGTTGCAATAAATAAGATTTGATTCACATAATTTAGTAAGTTTTTTAGTAAGTTTTTTTTTTTACTATTATTTTATTTTCTCATTTAGAACATACTGTATAATTAAATAAGTTTTTTTACTTCTATAATTTTCTTTTCTCATTTTCAAAGTACTGTGTGTTTTAAGTTCTTAGAATTATTCCTCTCAGAAAGAGAGGCGAAAAATTTATAGCGACTGAATTACGACGGAAAAAATATAAATCTCGGACATGTTCAACATTCACCATCAGTGCATGGTGAATGTCGACATTCACCGGTGAAAGTTAGAAATAAGGGTATTTAGCAAATATTTCGGACATACACCAAGCGACTGTGTGAATGTTGACATTCTCCGGATTTCGGTGTTTCATCGTAACACATATATATATATATATATATATATATATATATATATATATATATATTAGGTTGGGGAAAAAGAAATCCATTATTTTTACGTGAACTTTTTGTAACTTCTTTCAGATTCGCTTTGTAAAAAGGTTTAAAACCGTTATCATGTAGATTTTTAGGTCTTGCGCGTTACGACTGCTGACATGCTGTCAAGTTTGATAATTTTTGATATTTTATAGACATTCTCGACGATGTTGTATCCTTGAGAGGTGCATCTCTAAAATCAAAAATACCCGAACGGAATCAACGAAACAAAAATTGTACGTAATTGGTTGTTACAATCTTATATAGGACGATAAACACCTTTCACAATTTTAGCCACCCGGCTATCTTTTTCACCGTTACAAGAGAAAAACGAAAATGTATCGAATTTTCTGTTTGTTGTCTTCCATTTTTTATACCTTGTACTCGTAACTGAATAAATCAAACAAAAAACAGCAAGAGGATATTTTAGTGTCAAATGTCACCTTTCCAACGAGCATAAATTTGAAATTGTTTGAAAGATACCTCACGAGATAGTGATCACACTACAGACGTCTACCGAAAAAAATAATCGATAATTTTTCCCCAAACTAATATATAATGCTTTCCTTAACTCACCAACAATTTGAAGTCAATTTAAATAAAGGAATATGAATGCTGCATTTTATTAAGAAGAAAAATCTGTGATTAGAAATACATTATTTTGTTGAAAATAAAATATTTATTAAATTGGTATTCAGAATTATTTTTAAAATTATAAAGACACTAATAAATTTGTGTATTTATTCTGATACGTATTTTTAAAAAAATGGATAATTTGTATTATAACAATTTTATCATACATAATAGGAAAACGATAAAAGGATGCATATTTATAAAAATTACTTTATAAAATTCACACACATGTCTTTCGAGTATCAAATTTATCGCCTCAATCCATTTTTCTTTGTTAATGGAGATTTTATGTTTTTATTTATGAGCTTAAATAGAACGAAGAACTGAATAATTACATTTAAATAGTTTGCTATGAAAGTATAATTGCTTATATCGTCTAAGAACAAAAAATAAGAAAAAAAAACATAAATATTAATAGGTCGTTTTTTAAAGCCAAAAATGATATAATTAGATTTGGTTTGTAAGTAGATACAATAGTGTAAGCAATATGTCTTCATTGTAAATTTGAAAATGTTATCCTTACAAAAAGAGTTTTATATTGGAATTTCATTTTTAACTTTCTGTTAATAGCAAACATAAAGAAACTGATAAATTTAATCTTTTCGTTTTAATTTTTCTCATCTTTTGTAAAAATGAAAAATAGACATAACTAAGTAAATTATTGCCAACTTATTGTAATGAAAATATTTTATAATTTAAAATGCAATTTCAGTAGGTCAATTGAAAATATATTCGAACATTAAATTACAAAATTTTATAATATTTCATTCGGAATAAAGTATGATAGTTTTCAGGAAAATGTAATAAGGTTTTGATTGTTTTTTCTATACAAATGTTTTCTACAGTTTTTAAGTATTATTATTAAATATAAATCTTATCATAAATACTTAAAGTGTTTGCATTTATACACATAAACATCCATCCATCTATTTTCTTTTAGATAATACACATACCTCGTGATTATTTATCAGTACTTATATGTATATTCTTGTATTTTGCAAAGGTTATTTGAAATTTTTGCCACCTAATGTGCTAAATATTTTGTATACGAAATAATCTACTTTCCAAATATAATTTTTCTAATTCTATTTATTCTAAATATGTATGAGTAGTGTAAAATTAAACTTAAAGTTATTAAAGTTCTTACATAAATTGCTATAAATGTCAGGCCTCATGTAAGAAAATCTTTCATTTAAGAGTTACTATTTAACTAATAAATTATTAATTAATTATTTTACAGATTTATGCTATATGACCATGTAAAGTTACCAATTTCAATTACAAAGGAAATTTCAAATTTTCTCGAAGTACTTATCTCTAAGAAGGTAGTCTACGTTTCATGGATTTTCTGACTTAACGATTACATTAATGACACAGCTTCATCTGTGAATAAGAGCTCCATCTGAAGTAAATGAGATGTATTGCAAACGACATAAAAGGAGCCGGAGAGGAAACATATATTCCTCTCGGCAGTAGTGTTTGAAATATAAAAGAAAGGAAATATATAAAAATTGTAGTACAATGAGACAAGTGTCATAAAGAAATAAAACTAGACATTTCAAAGTAGCTCTTGAAAGCTGCAGGAAACGTTTAAAGCAGTTTTACATCTTAGGGTTCTTTTTCCTTGACATGAATGGGTGGTCCATGTAATATAAAAATGTTCTCTTTTGTATTTGTGTGTGGTCAGTCAGGTTTTGGAGAGGAGATTTTTTACCATTCCCTGGAAAACTAGAAGTTACGTATTCATCTTATATTCAAAAAAATAACCAAAAGAAGAAGAGGGAGGTGGGAAGAAGACAACTATGAAGGAAAGGTGTTGAACTGGAAGAGATAAAGAGAAATAGAACAAGCCTCCGATATTATAGAGAAATAGAGCAAGCCTCCGATATTATAGAGAAATAGAACAAGCCTCCGATGATAGAGAGAAAAAGAAAAAGAGACAGATAGAGAGATGGAACAGACCTATTATATACAGGTAGATACAGAACAAGCCTCTGATTACAGAGATGAAGCAAACCAGTTCAAAAGGAACGCAGGAGCAATGAGATAATGAATGGAGTTCCTAAAGAAAACTGGATGACTAAAGTGACCCACCAGGAGTGATGCAAGAGTATGCTAGTTTTCCGACAGAGTTCTTAATTATATAATAGGGGTGAGTCTTTTTAATCTCTTCCTTGGAACCATGGGCACAATATTTCATAAATATGTTTTGAAGAAATTTATATATTGATATTATAAATAACCAAGAATGTTCAATTTAAATATTTAAATCTTAATAATACAATAAAATTTTGTTATTATTTAACTTTGTTCTTCTGATTTGTTCTCAACTAGTCTCCACAATTCTCTGTGAACCTGGGTTAGCTGGGTGTTCCTTACATACCGAGTTCCACCTTCACATGAGACATGAGTCTCACGCACTTCTTAAGCACTTTGTCTGCGACATTTTATTTGCAGTTATTGTCTAGTTTAAAATTATCCATAAAGTTGCGTTTTCAGAGGGGAAGGTACGAATGGATTTAGTTTTAGCAGCTATCTAATAATGTAAGATAGATGTTACAGTTTTGCTTTATGCATGCAGATCTGTTAGGTGATAAATTTGAAAAACTTCCTAACTTGATTTTTTGTAATATTTGAATATAACTTTCTAGTTATGAAAAATGATTTCGTAAAGTAAATGTAAATAGATTTTCAAATTACCTACAACAGAATTCTGCTTTACTGGGAGATGCTTAACCCGTCTCTGTGGTTAACCGAAATTTGGTATAGAAACGGTTTTTTTATGAAATATTAGACAATTAAAGCCAACAATTTCTTTACAATAGGAAATGTATTTCAGGTTTTAATTTTTTTCTCGACTGTCAAAGTTTGTGCTTCAATTTTTAAATTTCTGTTTTTGAAAAAAATCGACCATGTTCCTTCATTCATTGAAATTAATTTATCAAATGAATAATGGAGTAAATGTTTAGATAGGGATATATTACTATAGTCATCAAGTACTTAAATCCCTACTTCGCAATTTCAAAAATTATATAAGGGCTCAAATATGCAAAGTGTTAAAAATGTAAAAGTTCCAGAACACAACTACAAAATATAATACTTATTTTTAAGAATAAATTAATTATTGTGGGTATTTAAAGTGTGTAAAAAGATGTGTGTCTGTGATTAGGGATATTGTTCGAAAAGATCAAACGTTACTTTGATTATTAAATTGTCACAGGAAGACGAATTCAAATACATTTATATAGAAGATTTGTTTTGGGAAAGCTTACACAAAAGTTTCAAGTATCATAAATCTCTAAATTGATAATTTTTGTACTCAGAACCATACGAATTCCATTTTTAAATGTAATATTTGTAAAATAAGAAATTGATCATTAAAAGTTTGTCATTGTAAAATGTAGAACTTAGCATCTCGATTAACATTCTCGGCCAGACCATTTGCACCCGAAAAAGAAGGAGGCCTAAACTCAGATGGCTCGACTACGTTGAAAAGGACTTGAAAACTTTAAAAACTCCGAACTGGAGTCCACGGACCACGGATTGGAGATCATAGAATTTGATACTGCGGAAGGCAAGGGCGCATCCTGGGCTGTCAAGCCACTGAAGAAAAACTTAACATCTGAAAAAAAAAACATGATTAATTTTTTTTTTTTTAGAAAAATAAGTAGTTCTTATATTTTACACTTGCAAAATAAATAAATTATAACTTTTATTAACACACATTTTCTGAGAAAAAATTAGTTCTATTAGCTAAAATCAAGCTTATGAATATAAAGTGGTCGGAAGGAAATTTGCAGGATAAAAATTTGTTTGATAATCTACAAATAAGGGAACTTATTATTATTGATTAAAATATGCAGAAAACTTGTGTAAGCACTTTTTACCATTTAAGAAGTATTAGGTTGTTCGGACTGGTACTATAAGAAACTATGAAGAAAAGTTAATGAATTCAATATAAGCAAAATTATACCATTGTTATAGCTAAACTGTTCTCACAATAGTTTTTTCAATTGTGAACAAATTGTCAATCTATGGGAGCATTGCAAATTTGTCAAATATCAAGCTTAATGAGAAGTTTCATCTTAAATTCTTCTGGTCTTGTAAAAGTAATTTGAACAGTTTATACTTTAATATTATCATTGAATAAGAAAACTTCTTATAAATAATTAAAATTGTTTCTTTAATTTTCGTCTGATTAGTTGCAATATATTACTGCATTAATGAACCTTTAATCGGGTTACATAAAATGTATCACTTCTACACTAAACCATAAGTTACTAGTTTGGTTCTGAAATCAAATCAACCATACAAAAGTTTAACTAATCACTTTGATACTGTTTGCTAAAACCTAAAACTAGTATCAAATATGTACTATTAATAGTTCGCGCTGTTCCCAATGAAGAGTATCACATGAAAAATCTTGCTTTATAATAATGTGAACTTTTGACGGTTATATTTTTATAAAAATAATTTAAATGTTTTAAACATTTTAGAGCTTACAATGGTTTTCTTAAAACCGCGCATAAATTGAATTAAACAAAAACAGAAAAGGAGAAAAACAAACTAACGAAACACTAGCCAATGTCAAGCAATGAAATGTTAAAGCAAGAAATGTTATTGATTAAATTTTTCATACTGGTTAATCTAATGTTACAAATGAACACAATTAAAATTTCCATTACCAACGTTTAGTCTATTAAATATTCGATTCGCTTATAATTTTGAAAATACATAATATAGCATTGGGACAAATGTTTTTGAAATTTCAAAATGCTTTTTCTCCAAGCTTAAATTTATAAAGTAAATATTAAAAAATCAAAAGAATCATTATTCTCAATAACTGTTTCACATAACAACATTATAAAGATTTTGCCACATTAATTGTTATAGTTTTCAAAACATATTAAGTTCCCATATGGCTCAAAGTTATTATCAAATAAATAATTTTTATTTTCATTCCAACAATATCATGAAAAATTTTAGCCAAACTTGTATTTTTTTAACAGTTTTTGATGGATCTCGGGAAATATTTTTTCTCCTCTGTAAGTACTTTCGGAATGTCTTCATTAATAACTTGAATGTGCCGTTGGGACTCAGTAAAATTTATATCAATATTTTGGCCTTTGACTAACTTAAGATTATGTTGCAATTTCCAAATTTTGATTTCAGAGTTTGAAATAAAGTTAAGCGTTAATGCTTATTTGTATTCATAAAATAAAGTTATTTATTCTTGATATACATAGCTATTGTTCTTGCTTTAATAGTGTAAGCATGTGACTCTTTCTCCCTTTTTAAAATGGTCATCTATGCATAGCAACTTGAGGCAGAGAAAAAATATGCATATCATCAAATGTTTGATTTTTTCTATTTTACCTTTTATAATTTAGACATGCGATTGTTTACATTGCTTTATGATTGTCCTCTTTAAAAAGGCAATAAAAGCAGAGAAAATATAGGAAACAATTTTACATTCATTAAAAATAAAGCATTGAGTTTTCATTTTTTTCCCCATATTTCCCACAATTTTTCTTATTTTATTTATTTTTTGATTTTTGAAAATATTGTTTTTCGCAAACTGCAACGAGCATGCTATTAATTTTCGTATCAACTTGATGATTGAAAATGCGTTACAACGTGGTTAAAAATTACCCAGACTAATAACTTTGCAAATAAAGGTAATATTCAAGCGTTTCATAGAATATTCAGTTTCATTTTTTAGCTGATACACATACGTACGCATAAGGATGACTGTCACGCTTATGTTTTCCAATAGAAAGCATGCATTATAATTATCCTCATAAGTTGTCTGTTATTCTATTTTCCACTTTCAGTAAAAATAACTCATTAATAATTACTGAAATGATTTATAATTTTTTAATATTTAGTACGATTTTCTTGTCATCTTTTTGCAAGTTAATGACCAAATTGTAAACCATACATTTCAAACTGTAATCATTATATGAAGCAATTTTTACTTCTAATGTATTTTCTTAAAGTGTACTTTTAGCACCAATATTGATATTTAAAGTATGGTTAGTTCACAAAAATATGTAATATTTTGATTGTATAGTATGATATTTATTTAATTTGTATATGCTATATTAAAAAGCGATTTAATTTTAAGAGAAATGTGTACAGATACGGATTACTTTTATTTACGTTGTTCCGTTATCAATAGTTGTATTGTCTATTTAATAGATTTTGTACCCTTGATATTTTTAACAATATAAGATCTATTAAAATTTTTTCTTGCTTAAATTATAATAATTGATTTAACATTTACTCTGTGTTATCTTTTACAAACGGATGAATTTATATTTCATCTAATTCTTTTAAGTATTTATAATGAGTATTTCTTTTTTGTATATTTCATACATTTTTTAAATAACACCCATATCATATTTGTGAACTGCTTCATCTATTTCTAACACTTTGTGTTAGACTGTTACCGAATTTGATGATAATCTAATGCATTTTTCATGATGTAAATAAGCATCAATTCCTATATTCCAATATGTAAATTACATCAATCGATATGATTGTAAAGTATTGATGGTTTTATTAAGAACACATTTTTACTTTTTTACAATTGAATATTTTTCGAGGAGATATTTAAATGTTTGAAGAACAAATCCAATCAGAATAAATCCAATGAAAAACAATCAGAAAACAAAATCCTTTTTTTATTTTTTTTTCATTTTCAGCCTATATATATATATATATATATATATATATATGTATATTCATTGATTTAACTCATTAAATCATGTGTATAAAAATATTTAATCAAAAATATTCCTTAGTAGAATATTCAATCAGAAACTTTCTTAACATATGTATGAAAATATATTTTGCATACCAAAATTAATACATTTTTATTTTTATAACAAATATTTCTTTTTGTAACCTGAATATATTGTATCAGGGAACGGAATTTGTTACATCATGCTCCACAGTAATGAATGTTCTTTAGAGTTCTGAAAGTGTTATGTTTGATAAAATATTCATTGATTCATATCTAGGAATGTTTTCCCAAATATATGCATTTGTTTCCTCAATCAAAAACTTGAATTTCGTGTTTCCTCTAAAGAAAACTTTACATTAAAATTGATTTGTTTTATTTTTTTTATCACAAAATAAGTAATGTAACACAATGCAGTTTTTCTTCATCAGTCTCTATACAAAAATGTGAAGGTATTTTAAATACTTTTGGTGACTGTCTTATTAATGGTCTTAAAAAATAAAGCCATATCATTTGTTACTATTTTTTGTCACTTAATATTTTTTTCATTAACAAACTGCAAATTTATATATTAAATTGTAAACCTGAAAAATTATAATTTTTTAAATTTGGGAAAGCGTATTCTGTTTTTATCACGTTCATTAAAAGAACTTGTTTCTTAACTTTATTCACACATTGTGTATAAAATTAAGTAATATCAGCACTTTGATAATAACATTTCACTTATAGATGTATAATATGTTTTTAAAAAATATATTGTGCAATTTAATTGTATATTTATAAATCATGATTTCTATTCAATTTTTAATATCACTCACGTTTAGTAATGGGAATAGAATTTTCTATAGGAAATAAGTATTAATGGAAACAAAATAAGAGTCTATCAATAAAAAAGTTGCCAAATGTTTCTCACAACTAAACACAAATTGCGCATCAGTCTGACAGTCAAGTAAATTAGATTCAGTAGATAAGACACCGAATTCCGGAAGTAATGCAATTTCTTCGAAAAGTCTTAGCTCAGAGTTCTGATGTCGAACAACAAATTTGTAGTGATTTACAAAAGCAAAGTAAGTTATACTTGATTTTTACAGTTACTAGACTTATATCTAGATACATACGAGTTATTAAGGAGCAATTTCTTACTAAGATTGAAAACTTCAAGAATGAATTTTCTGTCACTTTTTATCGTCACATTGACAGTTAAATTTAAATTGATCAAATATTTTTACTCAATGAATCTTCAGCTATTAATATAAATATCTATATAATATCATAATAAGAATTTAATATATAATATTACAGAAATGTAAGAAATATTTAACAATAGAATACTAAAAAGAGAAAATATGGATATATTTCCACAAGCTTCTATGATATATATTTAAGTTAAAATGATACTAAAATCCATTTTCTTCCGCAATGTAAAAAGCAAAATTTTTAAGCATTTTATTTTATTTTTTTGTGTTTCTTAAACAATAAGCATTTTTTGTGTATATTTAAGAAAAGCTAGAGATATTTTTCGATATGACATTTGAATTTTCTTACAATATTTTTAAAACTTCTTTACAAACAGTCTTATGATAAATCTATGTATTTTCTCTGTTATATTATAAACTTTAATATTTTTGAAAACTTGATTTTTGATATTTTAGGTTTAAGGACATCTGTGCATTATTAAATAATATGTTTAAAATAAGGATAAAAATTCCTGAAATATCTTATATTAATTTAACGAAAGACTAAATTTCCCTTTTAAATATAATATTTGTGTAATTTTTCCCTGCAAATTTACAATTTAAGCATATATTAGAGGACAGATTTTAAAAAAATAGTTAAAATCATCTATTTTTTAAAAATGTAATGTAATGTACAATCATACAAACATTTGCTCTAAAGATTTTTTATTTTAATAAAATATTTTTGCTACAAAATAAAAGTCTATATAATAATTTTTTATAACATTAACAATTGAGTAATAATTTGATATAAAGAAATTTAAATTGCTGTGAAAAAGAAGTAAATACATCATTCACTAAAGAATTCTGAATGAATTATTTAATGTAAATACATGTAAATGAAATATCTGGAATATTTATGTATATATCGATCTTTCACCATAGTAAATATATTTCACATTCAGATCAAGCGAGAGAGAAAACATTCCTCCTCCAATTATATGACTTTTACAAATTATTTTAATCACAACTCATTGTAAACCTAGTAATTATATTTGGAAGAAAATGAAATCCTAGTACCCTGTATGTGAAACATTTATCAATCCTATATCACGTTCCATAAATGTCAAAATAGAAGAATATTTATTTTTTATTAGATAAAAAATTTTAAAAGTTATTTAGTTTATTTTCTAATTTGCATGAAATGATACTGTTCAAGCAATTTTTTATTTCGGATAAATGGATGAACTACTTATCTTTCCATTGTGTGAAATATAATCAGCGCATTTCTTCAATGAATTAAAAAAATAATTGTCTCACAAAAATCAAGTACCCAGAAGCAAATGATATGCTTAGTAATAATAAATAAGGTTAAAAAAATCATAACAACTAATTTAACACGCTTATATAATTCATTCAATTACATTTATTTAATTCCTACAAAAAGAAATCATTTAGATGGAATTCATACTCTAATAATTGCAAATAAATCAGAATTATGTCTTGAAGCAATTTTATTTTTGAATTCCTTTCAAATTTCATTTGGCCAAGGTTGAAGAAACTTTCATTCTGGTATGACATTATAAAAAAAAATCCTTCTTTAGAAATTGGATTTTAAATTTCTCTAATTGAGTTTTTAAATTAGTCTTTCAATGTAAAGTCGATTATTTTACTACTTCAAATTAGTTATTCTTACATAACTTGTATGTCAGCAAAAAACAATAACACTTCACCCTTTTCATCCTTGTATATTTTTTCTGAAAATATGATTAGCTCTTAATGTGTATTGATCCTACCTACTCATGTATGATTTTAGTTATCTGAAATAATTTTAACACAATTATTTTTAAATAAGAAATGTATTTTTATACTTTGAATTCCCTTTTGCTGATGAGTTACATTGTTTTATTGATTTTCTTAATTTTTTATTGATTTTCTTAATTTCTTCATTTTTTATTGATTTTTTTATTGATATACACATTCTTAAATAACCTGAATTTAAGACATTTTCAAAAGCACAGATGATTTTGCAAAATAACATTTATATTTATTGAATAACAGGGCTAGATTCCTCACAGAGTAGACAGAAATAACTAACTAGTGATAATTGTGACAACAGTACTTTCAGGGACACACAATTGCGAAGATTAGGTAAAAACCGATAAGAAAAAAGATAAATTTATGTAAAAATATGCTTTTCGATCAGTTTCAACTAAGAAATATGATACAAAAAATTTATAAACATTTATGTACTTAGCAAATAAAGTATAAAAGTTATAAAGAAATTTTGAAATTGAAATAACTTTCAGGACAAGGTATAAATCATCAATTAGAGCATATAAAAGAAAATTAGAAATTTTAGTGAACACATTAATGCTTATTAGTTACATATGATTTAAAAATAATTGAATATACTATTTATTTGATTTACTTGATTTTAAACTTGAGGGTTAAGCGTATAGAAAGCTGGTGATGGTACTAAATAATTAGTCAAAACACATTAAATTTGTGAAATATATAATAATATTCAAATATTTCATAGCAAACTTTAAATTAATAAATTTATTAGAAAATACTATGCACATTATTTCCAGCGTATTTTTTCTGGGATAAATTTAATTAAAACTCTTATGAATGAAAATAACCACAAACTTTTTATTAAGTAAAATTCATTGTAAGTTTCAACTTAACTATTAAAAATGATTTAAAAAATACGTAATAATATTGAAATTTATAAAAAACATATGCCTTTAGCAATAATATAAAACATTTAAAATTTATCGTAAGAAAAATTACAGCTTCTTTGTCATAAATTATAGAATCATTTTATAAAATAAGTTGCATGTCTTCTTCTTCTTTTCCTTCTTAGATTTGGGTTTGTATATCATTGGAAACCTCTGCTTTAATCAGCATTTCGTACCGCAAAGTTATATGTCACCGAAATATTGATTTATTTTCGATGCTTTCAATAATAAGATATATGAATATTTGAAAATTATTTATTTAATTATATACATAATTTTTTTAATTTCTCAATTTTTGAAGTTTATCTCAACTATCAAGTGTATCATAGAAATGAACGTTCAATTTAATTTAAAGGAAAATTTAATGCATCATAAATAAAATTTTGATTTTTGTTCCTATTTAAGAATAATTTTAAAAATAAACGATTTAGTTAAAAATGCAGATGCTTTTTAATTAAAAATGTCTCTTTTTCAAGAAATAAGTTTTTATTTCATTGAAATTGCATTTTATTATGTTTAATTCAAATAATTCTAAATAGTAGAAAAACGCTTTTTTTCTTGATGTGTTGTAAATAGTATTGTTTTATTTTCATATTTTCATTTGCATTCTTGAAGCTTATTAAAATGTTTTACAGTAATTTTGGAAAATGGTTTTTTTGCTTGGAATTTTAATGAATCTATTGTTTTTATTTTTTAAGTAATAAAATAGAAGGCTGCATGTGTTAAACATGAAGTTAAAAGATACATAATATCGAAAATATGAAGTTATCAAAAATATAATATTTTTGTTAATTTTTTTCGTGTGGAATGTTTAGTAAAAGTCAGGAAATATGGTATTTAATAAGAAAAGCTTGAATTTTAAATAAAAAGATGATAACAGTTATGATTTAAATTAATATCTACCAAAAAGAATTGTAATCCTTTAAACATATTTATTTATTTTTTGAAGAAACGATTGTTTTCTGTTATCTTTTTTTAACTTAGATATGAATAAAATGTTTTCAAGAATTAAATACGAGAAAACATAATTTATTCAAAATATTTATATTAAAAACAACAATGTACCAAAATATTTTCCATTCAATATGTTATAACAACATGTTGGAAATATTTACATATTGTTATCTATTATTTTAATTCACTTTTTCCATTCACATAGAAAGAAGGTAAGTTTAGTTTTTACATTCACATAGAATGCTTTATTTAAATGTTAATATCTATAAACAGAATAGTACTTTACAAAGTTTCAAAATATAAATATTCATTGAAACTTAATGTTACCTTTCAAATATTTAAAGAACGTGCATGAGAAATAATTCTGTTAATAAAAAGTATTTCTATCCGGTAAAAGTTTTTTAAATATGTATTATTTAAAACTTTTAGCATATATAATTTCTTTGGAGAGTACATCTTCTAAATTTCAGCAAATATATTTGTTTTTGTAATTTATTTATTTAATTTACTTTTAGAAGTATGTATATATATAATATTGTTTACTTCATATATTTGTCGTTTTTAATGGTTTGTTTTACATTAATATGAATGGCACATATTTGTTAAAATGTTTTTTTGAAAATGTGCAAAATTGTTCATGGCAATGTTGTTCTTATAAATAGTTTGTTGACAACAGATTTATTTTCCATTTAATTTTATAAGATGATAGAAGTTCTTTTCTACATTAATTTGCATATTTTTAGGTATTACATTGTAATAAAATTTGCTTCTAACTGTATGAAAAAAGATTCGACTGCTATAAATATGTAATCCAAATTCGCTAAATATTCAAATAATATACTTATTGTATTCAAGAATTTTAACTGAGGATATATTTTATTAGAGCTATCATTTGTATTGAAATCATTAAAACAATTTTAAATGTAGAATTTAGATTTCAGTTATTTCCTGTTTACATTCTTAAAATTATATTTAAAATATGCTTCATTGTCCATAATTCTGGTAAAGAATCACCACCAATAGTAAAATTTAAATCATAAGTATAAAAGTTAATAGTTTCTTCATGTAATATGATAAGAAAAAATAACAAATTTTAGACATTTAGATTATTAAATTAGTATAACATCGTTATTGATCATCTTTTTCATATAACAATTTTAAGATTGTTATTTTAATTTTAATTTAAATATTTAAAATTGTGTATGCGCTATACTCCTTAATAATCCCAGTTGAAAATTTTGTTAACGTTTCTAATAATTTTTCATTTTGTGATAGGGTATGAGTAAAATTGTATATAACTCTTTTATTGAAATAATGGGGTTTAGAAGCTCCATTTTACTTATTTTGCTAGTAAAAATAATTGTTAATGAAAATAATATTCTAATATGAATAATTGATTTAATATTTTACAAAAAAATACATGAATATTTTCCTTTTATTAGTCAAAACAACAAGGCTTATTATTAAATGCAAATTAAATTGATAATTTTTTTCATATTTTAGTATATATTTCTCTTAAGGCAAGATAAAATTCCGTTTGAAAAATGCCTTAAATATCAGTCGAAAACCTACTATTATGGAATTCTTAAATATATTATTATAATCTTAAGTATATTATGCAAATGATTAAAATAATTATGTTTTTAATACATGTAAATTTATTTACTATTTGAAAAAGGGAATGTTACTAGAAAATGAGGATTTATAGCACTAACTGTTATAGAGAGCTTTTATAAAAAAGTGCATTTTTTTCAAGTTCACTTGATAACGATAAAAGAACTAAATTGTTGTATTTAGTAAAATTATATTATTTATTCTGTAATTTAGAAATCTCTATTTATATTCATATTTCTATGTAAGAATGAACACATTAAATACACAAAATGCTGTCCGTCTTGAGTGTAAATCATAATAAAAGTTAAATTATGATGAGATAAAACTTTTGTCATTCTAAGCTTAAGTACTAAATTCCCAGATCTTTATATATATGGTTATTGGATATGTTACTCAAAAGGTCAAACGTCTTAGGGAGGGAGATAGGGAGGTCTGAATACCGATTCGGGCATGGATGAACTTTACCTTTTTCTCTCTAATATCTTTGTCCTTTCCTAGTATGAATGGAGTATGAATGGTTGCCTACCCTATAAATGGGTACCTATCGCAGATGTGTACTGAAGAAGTCTCCACACCCAATTGTAGTTCAGTTGAAAAAGTGGAGCAGCGCACCTATGCACCCATACTGCCAGTCTGGCTGATACTCTACAAAAAAAATTAGCATTTATTTGTTTAAATGGTAATATATATACTAAAAATGCCATACAAATTGAAACTAAGTTGGTTTGCTTACTTATTTTATCTCTTCCAACACTCTTTCTTTTTAAACCAAATTCTACCCTTAAAAACTGCTGCCGTACCACTAGAAATGTTCATGCCCTAAATGGCAGATGGAGTTTAGAATTTTAATCATGCATTTTCCAGCTCATTATATTAAAATTAGGAAAAAAGCAATATCATGATAATATTGTACAGTACTTTCATATTTTAATGTGTATACAATTTTATTTTTATACAATTTTTATACAGTATTATAACATATTTTCATGTTTATATGCCTTGTTTTAAGTAAAATAAATTTTATTTTAGATTTTTTTTAAAAATATTTTTCGAATACATAAAGCATGTCAATGAAAAACGCACCTTTTATAATAAGACCAATATTGAAATGAACAATTAAAATAAATTTGAGACACTTCCTTGTTCAAATAAATCACTATTTTAATTAATGTTACTGTACAGTTAAAGCAATATGTACTGTTACGTCTGGTAGTTACTCCTCAAAAAATACATAATTTTTTATAATATTTTTTTATAATTAAAGTACCGTTTTTTTGTATTTAGTCATTAATGAAATTATCACTAATTAAAATTAACTCTAAAATAAATAAACATGTTTAATTTTTTCAGGAAAATAATATTCATTTTCATGAAATATAATTCCTTGGAAGAAACTAATTAGCTTATTAAGAAATTAATTAATAAGAAAAAGAAACAGTTTCAGGGTCAAAGATATGAAACAATAAAACCATTGTCAGAAATTGATGCGATTTTAATTCATGCACAATTTTTTACACAAAAACATTTCTGTGTTTACTTCACATGTTCAAATGCGCTGTTAATATCTGTTAACAGTTAGGCATTGATCTCATAAAAACTATACTACTGCAAGTTATTTTATCATTTTCGTAACAAAAGATTCTATTAGTCACTTCCTTAAGGACAATTTTAAGTCAAAGGACACACTTAGTCACTTCCAAACAACTGAGAAGGTAATTTATATACGTAAAACAAAAATACACTATACACAAGTTTTTCTTCGAGAATAATATGTTCTAATGACGCACAGTTTACTGAAAATTCTTCATAATACACACAAACACACACACATATGTATATATATCTAATTTCAGTATAACTTCAACTCTTTAATGCTTATTGCAATTTATTTATATATTGTTTAATATGATCTTAAACTTGTGCTATTTCAGTGCCATTTTAATCTTGATAAACAATGATATTCATGATAAGAAAGGTTTTTTGGAAAAATAACCTATTTTATAACTAACTTGCTTTAATAGTTAATGAAAAATGAATATACAAAGAGTTATTAAATTAAATATAGTTTTTTAAAATAAAAATATTGACTAATTTTTTGCTATTAAATTATTTCAAATAAAATTAAATTCGAACACAAAAGTCAATAACGACAATTTTTATTTAGATTAGATTTAGTTAAGAAAATAATTTAATTTATACCTAAAGTTTGAACTTTTATGTTCTCTAAAGAATATTGTCGACAAATATTTCCAATTTTTCCAGTTTCTGCGCTATAGGCGTTTTTGCAGTCTTCGAAGTCAATTTCACTGTTCAACAAGCTTGTTTACTTTTTTCAATACCGAAAACAAAGGGAAAGTGTTTTTTATAATAACGAAACATTTTTCTCTCAAAGTGTAAACATTTCTTTAGATATTTCAAAGTTCTGAGCAAAAACTGCATGAATAATGCATCGAAGTAAATTAAAAATTGATCAGACAAGAATGCAAAATTGATGTTAAACAAAAGCTAAAAATGTTTAAAAAAATAGTTATAAATCATAATTCAGTGCACAATTTTTCGCAGAAATAAAGATTTTCAGAAATACGAACTTTCTTTAATTTTTTAAAAAGACAAAAGAATAAAAACTTTAATATTTTCTTAATAATAATTTTAAAAGTAATATTATAATTTATATTAAATAAATTGTAATTTAATGTCATTACAATAATGATGTAAATAATCAAAAAACTGAATTTATTTTTCAAAAATCCTAAAACCAAAATATTTGTTAAGCATTATTATGATTTTTTATCATTATGTATATAAATCTTGATGGCAAGTTTAATATAAATAAAATACAAGGAATTTATTTTCAATTTAACAAACAAAATGTAGATTCATTTCTACATAATTTAATTTAAGAGGTTTCAAAGTATGACACAAATAAAGAAATTAAAAAAATTTGTTCAAATGTCTTAAAAATTAATCCTTAATTTAATTTTCGAATCATGATTGCCAAATTAAGATATTTAAAACTGAATAATAAAAAATATTTGCATGCATTAATGTCATTAAAAAAGGAAATATGTCTTAATTTTGTTATGTCCTGCTGTTAATTTATAATTATTAAGATCTATATTCTAACCATTATTAATTTAAATATTGCGACAACGACATCTATAAGAAAATATTGATTCATTCAAAGCGCATTTTTTATTATTTTTTTTATTATTTAACAGTTTACTTTTATTTTACTCTTTCAGAAAATTCTCAAAGTTTCATCGATACATGTAACTTAATATAGATTCTAAGCTACTGGAAACATTAATATATATTTTGAAAATCCAAATAACATATAACTTCACGGATAAAAGGTGAAGTGTCATCTTTTATAGCAGAAATATTTACGTGACATAAAATGCCACGTTTGCCACAGACACAATTTATAGACTGTAGATTATACTTCAAACCTTAATTAATGAAAAATCCTTATTCAGGTAAAATTGCTTGTTTAAAAATCTATCAAATATTAATCCAGTAACGTATGCGCTTAGTTTTTGTTCCTTCTGCTATAAAATTGAACATTCAAAATTTTTCTTTCGCCGACGTTTGATTTTCAAGTACTTCTTCAATTCTCATTATTCATAGTTATTCTTATTGCTCAGATATGAAGTAAATGACTTAAAATTCTTAATATTAATTAGTATCACATTCAAAAATGACATATTTTACTAAAATAGAAATCTTTGATGTTCATCTTAACAGATAATGATGTCGATCAATCAGAAAATAGTTTAAGATAATTAAAAATTAAAATATTAGAATTGTATAGCATTAACTATTTAGTTATTCAAAGTTTAGTAAAAATATTTTAATTTGTTATGAGGTAATCCATGATACTTTTAAGCTTATTTAGAGATCAATCAGATGAACTTTTCATCTTCTTCTTCTTCTATGCATTCATGAAATACATTATATATACAACATAGCTAAATATATTAATAATAACTTATAATAAAATAGAAAAAAGTAAATGAAGAATAGTTTAGTTTGATGAATAATCATTTTATTTGTACAAAAAGAGTATTTTAATAAAATATTGCATAAAATGAGTTCGATATCTCTGAAATAAACACGTATGTATACCTAAATATGAAACTTTACATTCTAGTTTTTCTAATGAATATTTCACAAAAAACAACATTGTAGTTCAGGACAAGCATGCTCATTTGTTTTAGATATTATAAAAGAAGTCAAGTAAGCAAACTATTAGCTAAAAAGAAAACAATAGGCATTATAGATATATTCTATGCACTGATATTCAAAATAAATAGTGCAAAATTGCAGGCCTATTTCTTAAATCAATTAGTGCATACTGATAATTGATAATGATAAGCATGATGAGAGAGAGAGAGAGAGAGAGAATGAAAAGCATGATAATTGATTAATGTAATATTTTGTACTAGATTAATGATTAAAACGGAACTTCAAATTCAATCACGTAAGCAATCATTTCCATCTTGCATTTTTTTCTGAGAACTTAAGTGAAATTCACTTAGTGAAATTATCATGCTTCTTACAGAGAATTAAAGTTCCTTATCTATGATACGCATGTCTTGGACAAATTGAATTAGGGATATTGGAAGGTATTTTAAACTGAGATATATCTAATAATTTACAAGCACAAGGATATTGTTATTTATAAACATTTTTATTGCAACATACATTAGGGAAATAAATTATCAGTTAGCTTAGTATTACACTAAAAAGCAATAAAACAAAGCCTAATTCATCATTATTTACGTCGTCATTTGAGTTCAATATTACCAAAAAGAGCAATTTATCTTACTCGAAGGAAAATCCCAAATGATCAAAGAAGTTTTTTGTTGTTTCTGATGACACTTGGCAACGCCAAGCCCGCCAGTCAAAGACTAGGCGAATGAAGTCAGAGAAAGAGCGTTTTCCGTTTTTGAGTATAGCATCCTGAAACGAAGATGGGAAGTACGACTTTTGGCTCATAGATGGCAGAACCATCTGAATCTTCCAATTTAGAGATTTAAACCAGTGAAGACATAAAGCCTGGCTCCAACCACCCCCAGAGGTATTAATTTGTAATGGGAACAGAGATTACACTGCGACTCGACATATTTTTGCCCATTAGCAACCATGACTGATCGCCATTATCGAATATGACGAATCTTCGGCTAAGCCAAGATTTGAACTCACCACCTTTTAGTAACGAGAATGACGCCCTAATCAACCAGGCCACCACGGCATCCATCAAAAAAAAATAAATAAATAAATAAAAATGTTTAAAATACTATTTCTAATTGTTATTGCTATCCATATATG
Source organism: Latrodectus geometricus (assembly GCA_026290005.1). Taxonomy (NCBI): domain Eukaryota; kingdom Metazoa; phylum Arthropoda; class Arachnida; order Araneae; family Theridiidae; genus Latrodectus; species Latrodectus geometricus. Next base: position 34,036 of record JAPDSC010159802.1, read on the forward strand.
TTCAGACACCGTACGATAACCGTACGAAAATGCAAATTTACACTTGTAAATATTTAAGAGGAATAATGAATATACTAACTTTCTTTAAGTTAATTTAAAATATGCAATTCTTGACTAACATATATTTATCAAGATAAAGTAGCCATTCGGAAGGTTACTAGTTTAGAATGTTTACTTCCACCCATAGGGGAATTAATTAGTTTGATTGGGAATTGTTGAATTGTGAAAAATGACAAATATTAATAAGTATATATGCCTGTCAGTTAAATTTCTACACAAGAAAATAGTTTACTTTAAAATATTATTCAAAGGATCAGTCTCTTAATGCAGAAAATAATTTATTTAATTTATACAATATATATTAAATTGTATAATCATTTATACAATATATATTATTTTATACAATATTATATTAAAAAATATAATTGTAAATATTTATTCAGCAATATTATGTAAAAACAAAAACATAAGTGTTTTAACTTCCTAATAGCTAATAACAACTTGTGTAAATTATGGTTTTTACTTATTAATATTATTGTTAATTATTACTTTTATTTAATATAATAATTTCAGCTCCGTATATTATATTTATTGCAAAAATATTTGCAAAAAATAATTGCTTGCATTTTTGTAAGAAAGAAAACAACACTGATGGATACACACTATTTAAATAATATTTCATTTCAATCAATATCTTCTAGCTCAAATAATTAAGACTTGTTTGCAAAATATATCTACACGATTTTATTTTAAGAAGCATAACGTAATCTTTTGAGAACCAAAAAAATATTTCCTTCTGTTTGTATTTGAATACCATTTTAAATTTAATAATTTTTGAAAATTTAATTTAGTTTATTTTTTACTATAATTTTGTAGTATAAGTTTACATTATGTAATTTATGAACATAATACCAAATTTTTGCAGTAAATTTAGATACATTTCTATCATAAATGATTTTTCAAATGTTAAATTATATCTTTTAATTGGTAATTAATTGTAATACGTTTTTTGTGAATACAAGTAAATAAAATTAATAAAATTTTCAGACTATTTTCATAACATGTTTTTACAATGTATATTACATACGATATATTTAAATACATAAAAATTATTTCGAGTTCTGCCTATTATAATAAAAAATGCGTAGACTTTAGAAAATCCATAAATATGAAATCGTAGAAAGTACATAAAAATTTCAATGCATATAAAATTCAGTTTGAAAATTTTTAAGACTTGAAGAAAACAGGCTTAAGTAGCTTATAAAAGTAAGGAATAAAGTTTTTAAATATAACACTAAAAGATAAATTATTCATCCTTACTTTTTCTGAAAAGGTAATATTTTTTCTAACTGACTGCTTTAGGTACAAAAAAGACATTCCATTTCAAATATTTATTTTTGACCAAATATTAGCATTCGTTTAAAATATTTTTCGAGGAATTACTGCAAAAAGCGGAAAATCTTACTTTATATTTTACTTCAAAGTTATTCAAAGAAAGATGAAAATCCTTTCTTTAATATAATATATTTACAGCATTTATCATAGCAATTCTATGGAATGTGTTTGCTGGTTGGGTTTTATGGCGCAAGGTCCAAAAAGGACAAGCTGCTGGAATGTGTTTGCATATAATTAATAAAAATAATTTTCTAAATTCTTGTAATGCTATACATTGTTCATTTATTTACCTTTAAAAAATAAAATGAAAAATAGTAATTTTGCGCTTCATTTTATATATTGATGAATATATTTCAAATTTATTTTTATACTAATATTTTTCTATATTATATTACTCAAGCATAACTATAACAAGCTACTTATAATATTGTAAAATAGATAAAAAAATTTTTAAAATATATTTAATAAAACGTTGATTCCTTAGTTACAGTGATCATCAATAATTTTAACTAGAATTAAAAGTTCAAAATACTTTTAATCTTTTACAACAATGAAATCTTGACGTAGAATTTGCAGCTATTTCAATTGATGAAATTTATGACTGATTTGGTTTTCTACACAAAACATTTTAGTGAAAATTATATTTGAATTATATTTGATATATATAAATATATATATATATATATATTTATATTATATAGTTTTAGCTTTCATTTTATAAACCTAAAAATAGAAAATATATTTCACTATAAATCTCATCAATTTCACTTAGGTTGAAATAAGTTCAGTATACGATTTAAAATATTACAAATTTTTCAAAATTGTGTAGAATGTAGAACTTACGTCTTCAAATTTTTTAACAATTAATTATTTAATTATAAATTATTATATTAATGTTTACAGCCAATTTTCAAAAAAGTAAAAAAAAAAAAAAACAATAAGCATTTTGTATTTAGAAAGTATTTGAGAAAAAGACTTTAAAAACAATATATTTTAGTAAAACATTTTGATGAAAACTCACGTTTGTTTCCTTAATTATATAACAGTCACACTTATTGTACAATACAGTACATTATAAATATTGGAAAGTTTACATGATGAAGGGCAGTTTAATATTTTGAAATTTTATGTTTAAGATTATCATTAGAATAAATTGTATGCTTAAACTTATATTTATTGCTCCATTTGTCTAAAAAGATACATCTAATAAGAAATTCATAGTGAAGTATTTACTAATGAAGGAATGAGTCAAGATGAAATAAAAATACTTTATGTACTAAATACAAAAAACAACTTTACAGAAATTTTTATTTTTAATATACTTGTAGTCTGTTTTATAATTAAATAAATATTTTCATTCTAATTTTATGAAAGAAAGGTTATTTTGAATTTAAGAAGATTGAGTGGAAATATATTGAAAATAAATTTGGCAGTTATGGAGTTATATTACTGTACAAACAAGGTAATTTTATTTTTATTAATATTTCTTGAAATATGGATATAATGTAAGTAACCTTTTAGAACACAGAAGAGTGTATATTTATTATACCCAAATAAAACAAGTACTACTACATGTTTTATGTGAGTGAGATCAATAGTTATTTTTATGTACCTAAGAACTTGGAATTTCTAGCTTTTAGGAAAACTTTCTAAAGATTCATTTCATAACAATGATTCTTAACTTCTATAGATGTAATATAAAAATATGTTGCTAAGAAACTCTCTCTCTCTCTCTCTCTCTCTCTCTCTATATATATATATATATATATATATATATATATATATATATAT